>OX442430.1:2814459-3082250 GCA_949361645.1 Spongilla lacustris
CATTCATGCCTAGGCACCGCTGTCCCCCGGACACTCGTTCCTAGGCACCATTGTCCCCCGGACAATTATGCCTAGGCATATATGTCCGCAGGGGACATTTATGCCTAGGCATAATTGTCCTACCCTAGGCACCAGTGTCCCCCCCATGGGGGGACACTGGTGCCTAGGATAGAATGTCCTACACTTTAAATACAGGCCTGGAATGTACAAGCGTAAGTATAATACAACCAAATCGGATCGATATACATGCGTTAGTCGTTTTATACGTGCATGTATTAGCAAACGTCATGCATGCCATGATATATCTTAATACATTTACATGCGTCTGCGTGCCCGCCTCGGTTGTGTGCAGAGCAGCTAATTATTTATTACTAAAGGCTCTCATTTCAAGGAAAGGCATTCTTGTGTAAATGTTTACAAATGTAAATCGTATATATGAAAATTCGTGTGTGCATGCAAGTATCCGCGTGAGGTCATAAAATAATGATTGGTACCATATGCATGATATCACAAAAAAAAAAAAAACATGCTTCATGTGTCAGACAGATATTTGCTGCATGCAGTGCAGAGCCATTTGCCTTGTAAACACCTTTGCCAACTGACTCTTGAACTTTGTACGATTTTTCTTTGCTGGAAGTAAGTGAACACCCAATATCAAAGTTACAGTCATGCTTCATATACATGGTGGTCGCATGCATATATCTATACAACGATCAGGAGCATATCCATAGAGGTTTCCGTGTTACCTGAAACCCCCCACCCCCCCCCCCCCCCCCCCCCAATAGAATAATATTTACAAAACTTAATTGATACTAACCTTCCCTCCTCCCCCCCACTTGTATTAATTTGGCCTACCCTCCCCTCTCCGCTCTTATTTGGCCTATCGCAAGAGTGCATGATCCCCCCCCCCCCCCCTCCCCCGCTCGTATTCGATTGACGTACAATGTTAATAGGTTTGAAATTCTGGATACGCGCCAGGCCTGACGATTTTCCTTGTGGTGAAGCGTGGCAAGCTATCATTATTCTTTCCTGCTCTTCTTTCGATTTGATCACTGTTGATCGCCACTCATATCTTGGAACAATTTGTAAATAAAGAGCGCCATTGTCAACTTTGTCATTTCCACGCGCTTTCGTCTAAAAGAACGTTTCTGATATTTTGAACATCCAACTGGCCTGGATACCTTCCTTTTAACAAGAACTGAGTTCAAAACGATTTCGTCGTCCATGGCCAGAAACACTCGCTGTTCTAAAAGGAAACCTCCACGGACGCGTGCGAACATTAGTTTATACACGCATGAGGCAGAGCAGTTACGAGGATTGGAAGGCTAAGTGTTTGGTTGAACGTTTATGATAAACGAGAAAACGTGGAGGGGGGCTAGTTGGGCGTAGCCCGACCGTACCTTCGCGTATTGGAATGTCGGGTATACCTGGATTTGTACCCATGCATCTAATAGCGTATGTGGGCTGTATATGATAATAGTATAGCCCACATACGCTATCAGATGTGTACAAATCCAGGTATAGGCTAGATACCCAATACGCGAAGGTCGGGCTATGGGCCAACTAGAGGGGGGGGGGGGGGGGGGGGGGACAGCTGTGCCTAGGAAAAAATGTCCGGCATGGGGGGACAATAATGCCTAGAGGGGACATTCATTCCTAGGCACCAGTGTCCGGGGGGACAGTCGTGCCTAGGCATGAATGTCCGGGGGGACACTTTTTCCAGGGGGACAGCCATGCCTCCGACACCGGTCTTCAGTCATTGTAGAACGTAGCCACGTTTTGACCCTTCTTAAAGTGCTAAACACAGTGCCAAAAAGTCGTTTTCCAGCTATGTATAATGCGTTTATATTGCATGCTTGTCTACACGCGTTTTACTTGAATCTTAATCATAGATTGACGGATCGTGACTTAAGTCATTAATTAGTGACTTAAGTCACTGAACTTTTGGAACGATAAAACACTCGAGTTGGTGACGCCAGTGCGTTTTTTTTTTTTTAATTGTGCACGTACTGTGTGGCATGCAGCTTTAAGCTGTACTAAAATGGTTGTATTTTAAGCCAGAGGAGCGTAGCAAATAGGGCAGCTTGTATCGCTGTTTGGCGGCAAACATTACAAAATACGCCCCTTTTTTGTGTTCAAACCGCGATGCCTTTCCTTGTTGGCGATCGTGTTACATGCAATGGAGCTAAGGTATTAGGCAACAAGCGTGCAAAGCAGAGGTACGGAAGGCTTTTTAACGAAACAAAACTCCTTGGGGGTGTACAGAAAATTAACGGTAAAGGGCGTAGTGTAAAATGCATCATTTATTTTTATGAAGTCGCTACTTTGAAGGCGTTTTCCGCACGCAGCATTAGGCGGCACAGCACTGCAACAGGCGGCAATGCTGAAGCATCCATTCCCACAGCCATTTCCATAGCAAATAGTTCCCCAAACCCGGCGATTGAAGTACCACATGAGCAAGAAAGCGATGACGTCGGTGATGGCAGTAGTTTATCTTGTCATGGCGTACAATGGAAGGCCAAGTAGATGGCATTGTTGAAGGCTGGAGATCCTCACCTCAGTTTGATACACACATTTTGTGGGGTAATGATGTAGAAGAGGTACACAGAACTACTGGAAATTGTCTTTTCATTACAAATGCATGCTGCCAGATGTGATTTCAATACCGATTGCCTGTAGGATGCCCTAAGGCCACTGAATACTTATTGGTTTGATCATGAGAGCTGCAAATAGGTATCATATTTTGGACGATGCGTACTCTCTGTTCAATGGTTTCACCCAGGCACAGAAGCAGTTGCTGTAGCTTTACTTATATACATGCAAGTACCAATAAACGTAAACCTATACTCATGCACGCTCAGCAACAGGATTAACATGAAACATTTCCACACAACATTGCCCCATTGTGCCTGCATCCATTGTATGACAAAAACTCTGCTACTTGTGTAGCTACCAATGTAGTGCTTGCAGTGTATGCAAAAGCCTGTGCAAGAACTATTGTACTGTGTGCTCTGAAATGGAAAATGACAACATTGTTGCCTTATGTGGGCTGAAGTCTAAGTAAGGAAGTGCCTGTATAGTAAAGCACATATATAATCAGTGATATACGATGCCTTTGTACACGCAAGCATGCATGTACTCCCAAAGTGATCATGCGTAGCCTAAATGAAATTCATTTATGTGAACCTGCTGTTATCTGTATTAACAATCAACCACATGTAAAGAATTTGTTTGAATAGCTGGGTATAAATCTCATTTCACCGTATCCCAGGGTAGTGACTTAAGTCACTGACTTAAGTCACTCCCGTTTCAGTCAATCTATGATTAACATGCTGCTTACACCGCGGTGGATAACGTGTGGATGGAGACTGACATCCGATCGGGTGTAATTTTGGTGGATAGCATTATGTATATAACCGCGTATGACGCGAGGATAACATGAGTAAACGCGCATATAACGGGTGTATTACAAGCCTTTTTATGGTACAGCCTATAATCAACCAGTATAACTCCGTAATGCTTGAGCACAGTTTTTAATGCATGCCTTCCGTTTATCACCGCATATTGTCCCATATCCATTATTAATATTGCAAGTTATCTTGTGTGATATCAAAATGAATACAGTACAGAAAATCAGGTATAACAGATGTATTCCAAAATAAGGTGCGTAACGCCAGTGATATAAATTCACTTGCGTACTCATATACGATCATCATAGGCTTAACGCCAGGGTGCATGTGACTTCCTTCGGCGTACCGGTTCCGGTAGGAGTTAGCCGTGTACGTACACCCATAGCAACGAACCTGACAACCGATGTCCTATAGAACCAGCCGTGCACGAAGTCCATCAAATCACTTAATGCACACCTAAAAGCAGTGGCAAACACCGATGACCTTTATTGTAAGCATAAATTGCGTGGCCTAACCCTACCCTAACCCTATAACCCACTGACATCATATTTCCCCTTGTATAGCAGTAAACACGGATAATTCTGTGTATACTTGGAAATGGAGTTATAATAATTGCTTTATAATTAGAAACATCGTCACCATGACTCACACTTGTATCATATGCAATATGCTACAAGTGGTGGTTTCTGAAGCTCTGGTGTAGCACTTAGTAACATTTGAGCAGCGTTAACAATCATATACCATGTCTCGAGTTCTTGTCAGTCTGCTCGTTACACCATCAATTCAAGCTCCAGCATTCTCAAAGTAGAAAGAAAGATCATACAATTGCATGCACTTATACACAGTTTCTGCACAGCCATGAATAGCTGGGTTTTTCCTTGACACTGAATGGTCACATTGACTCACATATCAGTCAAGTGAAACCATTCCTCACTGTTCGAACATTCTACCATTCATTTGGCCCTGCAACTCTGCTAACTGGTTCTTGTTGTCTCCTAGATTTAGGTGATCCCTCATGTGCATCTGCTTGTGGTCGTTTCATGCGTATACCCTCTGGACAGAGCTGCAAAGTATCAAAATGTACTACAGTTTTTCCCGGGGGGGCCTATGACAATCCTGCAAAATGATACGTAGTGGTGTAAGCAATCCTCTTGAGCACCATCCAAGGGCCTGTCTCACAACTTCCTAGACTTCCCTCGGGGGACCACGGTGGTGTAACCAGACCAGATATCCCGGGCATATGGATCTCCATGACACTTCTGGTCATAGAACAGCTTCTATGCCTGCTGTTTCTGGCCAAACCTTCCTCTCACCAGGTCGTATGCCTTTTCTATGCTGCCTTTCATCCTGGTGGCATACTCACTGTGGGTGGCAGGCTCTGATAAACATGTCAACCAGTGGCGTAGCGAGGGGGGGGGGGGGGGGGGGGGGGGGGGGGCAATTACCCCTGGCACCGACCTAAGGGGGGCGCCAAAATGCCTAGATGCTTGGTATAAATAGCATTGCAATGCGTACCGGATAATAAGCCGAGGAAAGGCTTATATTAATGCTCTTATGTTTATTCATTAATGATTATATCTACGAAGAAATAGCAAGTCCGATCCGTGCATGAAATTATGATTTTATTTTCGTATAATTGGAGCTGAATTTTGGAACAAGAAATTTAGTCCCTCCCCCTCCCTCCGTATTCGTACTTGCAGAGGCGGATTTAGGGTGATGAGATACCCCTTCAAACCTTCCCCCCCCCCCCCCCCCCCCCCCAATCCCCCTGGCAAAACCTATGTTATTAGAAGTTCATGACTTCTATCCTCCAATAGTGATAGGTGGAGTGATTGTCCCAGACTCCCAGCCCACAGGATGTAGTTAAATATTCCGCGATCGGAATATTAAACTATGGATCGTTGAGCGGATATACCGTATATCGATCGTTATGCCGTTCAATAACGTTGCTTAATTGCAAGACTACAGGAATGACTGGACAGTGGCGGATCCAGGGGGGGGGGGGGGGGGGGGGGGGGGGGGGGGAGCGGCTGGGGTATACCCCCCCTCGCAAAACCTGTTATTAAAAATTCATGACTTCTTACGGTACGCACGACGACACTGAACGCGTTACAGAAAATAACGGCGCAACGATCCTTCCATAAGTGGTAGGTGGAGTGATTGTTATAAATGTCCCAGCCCACAGGATGTAGTTAAATATTCCGATCTATATACATGTATATACAACCTATTGTACTTTGTAATATTTAACTATGGCGGATCGTTGAGTGGATACCATATATCGATCGTTATGCCTTTCAATACTACAGGAAAGTATGGAAGCAAGTAATTTACTATTCTACCTGGTTTTAGCATGTTTCTACGCAATTATGCTATGTTTTGTGACATTAAAAGTGCAAAATTTGCAAAGCGGCTGGGGCTCCGCCCCAGACCCCCATGGGGGAGCTTACAGCAGAGAATCAGATCATATATTCATCTCTGCTTACAGCAAGTTATTTACTATTCTACCTGGTTTTAGCATGTTTCTACGCAATTATGCTATGTTTTGTGACTTTAAAAGTGCAAAGCGGCTGGGGCTCCGCCCCAGACCCCTATGGGGGAGCTTACAGCGTCCATACACCCTTGCTGGTAGTCTCGTACCCAGACCCAAACGTACGTAAGCATTATCGCTTACAGTATAATGCGTAGCGGTGATGTAATCTATCCGCTACTGCGAGTGTGGGTCTGGGTACGAGACTACTTGCTGGGGGTAGGCGTGTCCCGCCACGCCATCACTTTACCCCCGCACCTAAATCCTGGATCCGCCCCTGACTTGGCCAAACGCAAGGGAGACCCCCCCCTCGTATCCATGTGTTCGTATTTTGTCAAACGGAAGGGGAAGTACTTAAGTATTCGGAATTTCGGATTTGGCCCGAAAACTTGAGGCCCCCCCCCCCCCCCCCAGTATTCGGATTTGGCCAAACGCAAGGGTGAATGGTCTTTGGTCTGGGGGGTGGGGGGGCGCCATTACAGCATTTTGTCCCCGGGCGCCCAACACCCTCGCTACGCCACTGGCAGGGGCGGATTCAGGGGGGGGGGTCTTTGGGGTCTAAAGACCCCCCCCCCGGGCCCCTTGGCTCCAAGTATGGAATAATTAATTAGATTGTGACGCATGCGTGGTTGATTGAGTCTTACCGCGAAATGAAGCGATCGAAAGGTGCGAGCTGTGCTACAAGATGTAAGCGTGTCAATGCAATGGATCTCAGGTCCTTTTTCTCAGGAAACAGGTAGATATAAGCAAACTAAAGTACTGTCTGACAAGTATATAATATTAAACACTCGATATATATATATATATATATGTGCATGTGTATTTAATTTAGACCAGCTGTTGGCCACGTTGAGGCTTCGGGTGCACAAAGAAATCCAAAGTTGCACGATGGACATTTTGGCATTGCTGAGCAGCAGGAACCACAGGGGTGCGAGGAACAAGAAGCAATTGTCCAAATTCTGCCTTCTGAATTGGTCAGCTCCTCTGTTCAGCTTAAGCCAAGTCATTTCAAAGATGTTTTACAGCTTCCATCAGCTAAGGCATTATATACTGAGCTGGATGTATGGCGAATGAAATGGAAAGTTAATCCATCAAAGCAAAAGAGCTAGATACGCCTACAAAGACTCTTATATTTGTTGACAAGGATTACTTTCCAAACAGTTACGTTACTCCTTGTCATATCGGCTACTCTGCCAGTATCAATCAGCATGCTAAAACTTCTGAAGACGTCACTTCGAAGCACGATGGGTAATGAAAGATTAAACGATTTGGCATTGATGCTTATTCATAGGGATATAGAGCGGTGGTTGAAGAGTTTTCTCGTCGTCATCCACGCAGCCTCACGCAGACTTTTATTAATTAATCTTTTTTCAGAATAGCGTATTGTGTGCTTAAATTATAGGTTGCACTTGATGCTATCAAATAAAGTTGTTTTGGAACCGTATCATTATGAAAAGTGCTTTCATTTTCATGCTAAATAAATGGAAAACTAAAAAAGCGGCTGGGGCGGAGCCCCAGACCCCGCCACGGGAGGGGGCGCGCCCCCTCCCGTACCCTCCCCTTCATGAATTTAATCTTAGACCCCCCCCCCCCCTTCCAGAATTCCTGGATCCCCCCTGACTGGTGTCAACGCGGTACATCAGCAGGGCCGGCGCAGCCCATAGGGCAGGTAGGGCATTTGCCCTACCACTTTTTCCCGCGACTAAGATAATTATTAATAATTTTCATTAATCAATTAGCTTTGATTAAATTTATAAATAACCATTAGCGTGCGCAATGGCCGCCATACCGCTGCAATGGACGCTCTACCTGCGGTTGGAAGTCATTGAATTTTTTGGGTTAATTAATTATTCATAGCCTGCCCTACCACTTTATGTAAGCTTCCGCCGGCCCTGATCAGGTCCAGTGGGAGGCGGGGTTTCACGACCGAACATAAGGAAAAATGGAGTGTAGCCGTGGTTGCCTGAATGCTGCTGTTTAGGCCCGACATAGTCTCCGTATGTGGCCATCCCAGTCACTGGGTTGTTCGTTTGTCGTGGTTAGTCTCGTACCCAGACCCAAATGTACGTAACGATTATCGCTTACAGCATAATATCACGTGATGTTTGCTGTAAGCGGATTGGAAACCGCGCACGTGCGCCATACATTTCAATAGAACGTAGCGGGGACACTCCTGGCAGTTGCTAATTGGTAAGTCTGGCACCTCGCCCCTCAAAAGTTTTTGGTCAAGTACGCAAGAGGCAAATAAGTATAAGGTAGCGCACGAACTGTGGATCACAAAGAAGTAAGTCTTTTTTTAAATGCTCCATTCCTAAGAGAAGATATTAGACTTAAAGCGCTCCATGTCTAGAATTAAACTCACCGGTACTACGCCCGAACAAAGCGACGTAAAGGTACGGCGTTACGATAGGCAGATTGAGCACTGTGTTTTACGTACCACAGTATAGTTTTTGTGACATGAATGCGTCGTACTCGATATAAAAATTAAAAAACTTACTTTTGATTAGGTGTGGAACTCACCGGTATAGCGACCGTAGCTTTGTCGTAAAAATTCTGAAAAGTTGACTACCAGATAGCCAGATGAAAACTATGTGCCAACGGATAGTTAGTTTGCCGTCTGTGCGTTTTCTACGACCAAAAAAAAATCTAAAAGCTAAGCCTTTAATTCGCGCGCAATTTTTGCCCTAGAGATAAAACAGATCATCGTCAATAATGTGGTCGATTGCACCCTGAAAATCATTTGAATTTGAAATAAAACAACCAACAAACTTTATGAAAAGTGTTCCCTTTACCACAATCCACGGATACGTTCTTTTCCGCTCGCTCCTGTGCAAACGTTGTACCCGTAAAGGCCTGGGGACTTGAACTGCCAGGACTGTACTTGTTAATTGGTCTGGTTTCCAATCCCTTCCAGTCTAATATCTATGCTGTAAGCGATAATCATCGTTACGTACATTTGGATCTGGGTACGAGACTATGTCGTGGTAGCCATAGCATGTCTACTAGTATGTAGATTCACGGATTTTTTGCTGGGCTTCAACTTCTACTTTAATTAACTTGAAATCCTTGGTAGTATAGTGTATCAGTGTGTAGGCAACCACAAGTTACAACCATAAATCAGTGTTATTACGTTCTTCCAATGAATCCATATATTTACCGCACCAGTTCCAATCCCGTTTCGTAACAGTGTGAGTGTGTGGTTGGACTGAACAGTGAGTGTGTAGTTGGACTGAATGTGTGTGTGGACTGAACAGTGAGTGTGTAAATGTGTGACTGTGGACTGTGTGGATGTGTGTAAAGTGTGGACTAAAAAGATAGTATATGTGTGTAAGCTGAACAGTGCATGGGGATAAATTACAGAACGGGATTGGAAATACGGAACACCGGACCACAGTTCAGTGCACACACCACACACAATCACTGTTCAGTCCACAAACACACTGTTCAGTCCAAGCACACACACTCACTCTCAGTCCAACCACACACACTTTCATCTGCCTCAACAACATGGTACTCAACTACTTTTTGAAATCTTCAAAATCACCCCAAATTAAAGATGATTATATCAACAATGACAAAATCACCACAGGACTGTAAACTTCTCTAAGGAGAATGCACGACATTGTATACCCATACATGTACAGAAACGATTAGATCTTTGCTAAGAGAGAAGACATCATTTGACAGATTCAGATATTCTGGTTACTGAATAAAGACAACAACAAAAAGCACGAACATCGAAATATTTGTCTTCTTCAATGCTGCGCATTAAGCCAGATGCTCCAGTTTCCCATAATCATATTAGGTGCGATGAATTCAGGTGTTTTATAAGCACTTCATGACTGATCAAAGTCTTTACATTCTTCTTGTAATTTATTTTCATGACCAGAACCTTTCTTATCTTTGTTGTTAGTGTACACCTTCAGTCTATTTATATTCACCTTTTTTCTTAATAACCATTTCATGTAAATTTCTTATTAATACATAAACCCCTTTGTCAACATGCCTATTGATATTATATGGACCTGTAAAAAAAATAAATAAATAAAAGAATTTTCTCCTTTGCGTTGCTCTTAGTTTTGACGTGAATTTTAAATTAAACACTATTGAAAATTCTGTTGATCTGTGCTTCCTATCAATGACATATAGTTTCTTTAGGTCCTTTTGGGCTACAGATGCATGTACAATCAACATTGTTTTTTCAAACAACTTTTCTCTGGTTTCTAATAGTGCCTGAATATTTCCTTGAAGTTCATTATTATCTGAGTTTACACTTTACAGGCTGTAGTTTTACACTATGCATGATCTGATTGTTTAGACATATTGAATTTTGACGAGAAACTCTGTATAACTCGCATTATCATCAATCAATTTGCATAGGGGGTTCCACAACAAAGCTTGGTTAAACTGATAGATGAATGCCATAAAGTTAGTTACCACATACGTATAATACAACTGAGTAACATTTATTTGTAGAGAGCAATGCTAAAATAATCTGCATGCAGCCTATGTATATTTTTTTCATTTGCACAGCAATCTTATGGGACATATTATGTGTTTGTATTGTTTGAAAGTGCTTTATATGAATGTAAATGTAAAATTTAATTTGATCAATATAAATAATATGAAATATTAGTCTGGACATATTGATTTGCATAATATTCAATCACCCTACATCTAACCATAATAACCCTTACTAATGTAATGATGATATCTAAATACAAATGCTGTACATAAATAATACAACTGACCACAAATCAAGAGAAATACCTAGGGTGATAGGGACTTGTGAGCCTATGCATCACTTCATTTACAAACTCTCTTCTTTGTGTGATACGTAATGATAATTTCCAGTGCTCCAAACTGACGTATTACCTAGAGATACATGAAAAAGACCCAATCTTATCTCTCAAGACTCACAGACTGGAATTATTTTATAGACAAAAGTGACCGACACTGTCTGCAGTTTCTTCATCAGGCAGTCGTTTAGAAAATTAGTTTTTATAAGAAAAAAAATAGACGGAGTTCTGATCTATTGATGCGGTCTTCTGTTTTTTTTTAAAATTATTTTAATTCTTTGACAGCAATCACAAGCAAAAGAGAAACTTGAAGTCTTTTACATGTATCTTTGGTCAAAGTTACTTACATATTGCTTATAACAACCGAGAAGAGCCCAGGCCAATAGTATTTAGATTGAAGCTATTGTACCATTCGTTCTGTTAACCCCTAAATGACCATCCTAATGGCTGAGACGATTCTCCGTTGTTCCGCATCCTCTCACTCTGTAACTGCCATCACAATCTTTTTTAATTTGTCTAAGATCACCGCGCGCACGTGCATGCAATAAGAACGGATTCAGTTCAAAATTTACTACGACACTCTAACATGGCCAGAAATTGCATGCCTTCATTAGTAATTCCTGACGCGTTATGACGTTTTTCCCGTTTCATTACCGTGCACGCGTCCATTGAAATGTATGGAGGATGACACTCTTTTGATCACTGTCACTCAGGAAAAGATGCCCATGAAAAGGAAAAGGAACTTTATGATGAAGAGGATCATAAGGTATACCTCTGTCGTTAAACAAAAAAATTAGCCCTCTTCCTGACGCTTCCTCATCAGAATTTCAGTGTTTCCATAGACATGTATGGATTTTGATTTTAAAAATGAGAGTTTTTCAAGACATTTATGCTTCCTGACGAAAATCCAAGCTAGATATCAATAAGGAAAGACTAACTGCTGTTAGTAAAACCATTAGGGCTGGAGTGTGACATATCCTAACGTTCATGACCCTTTTACCCTCGCTTCCCTGATCACTTTTATCATTAAGGTTCATATGTCTTTGTAAATACCAATATTCAATAATAAATCGACAAACGCCGCGTGCGTGCCCTGCCGCGATGAAGGTTTTCAAATAAGAAGACACAAATCACCGACCACGGTATGAATCCTAGCAACGATGGTTCGATACTTGATAGCTTGTTACACATGTGCGTCTGATTTCGACTGTTGTGCGTGTGCATGGGTGGCAATATAGACCTTATTCGACCGCAATATGAAAAATAAATGTCACACGCTCGTCCCAATATTGGTTCAATTACATCACGCGACACGAAGTTCACTAAAGGCGAGTGAGTTCAGGAACTATCAGCGATCACTTTTCAAGGCCTAAAACTTTCATACAAGGTTGGTTCCGTTCTTTTCTATCGATTTGGTGATCCCAGTTTGCCGTCCCTGTATTGAAAACAATCTTGTAATCCCTCTGGCTCTCCGTGAAAAGGGTAAAAAGGAACACCAGCGAGGTAAATAAGATCTCTATCATACCGTGGGTGTAATAGGACTAATTAGACTTCACCTCGTTTTTTGTTAATTATAACATAATCAAGACAAGGCAATTTAATGACCTCTACTGTGAGCCCATTTTTGTAAAGATAGAACACGGAACGGTAGCACCAAGCAGAATCCACGTGTAGTGATGTCTAGTGGGTGTATTGAGATATAAAGCATGTTAACGCAATGTAGGGTTGTTGAGATTCTGCGCCTCAATTGCGGAGTTGAGCTGTCATGATTTACACAGCCCTTGTGATATGCCTCGAAGAAAACACTTAGTGGGCCGGCCAAACGTCTCTTGAAGTACTGTATGGGTCTGTGGTTACCCCTAGTATACCAAGCTTCTCTTTATAGCGTAACTTTCCCACCGTATCAAGTTGCTTAATCGAATACGACAGTTCAGCCATATTCGTGCATCTCATTAACGGCGACGCCTTTTCAATATAGTATCTCATTAACGGCGACGCCTTTCCAATTATGTCACATGCATGTCACATTAATATATTCATTTTTGCGGTCGAATAAGGTCTATAGATGCGATTGTACTTTTTTTTTTTGGTAGTAGGCCTACTCGGCTGCTCCAACATTCTTTTTAAGCCCTAGCTGTAGGGCGCGATCATGTTCGGAGTGTTTTAGCTATCTATATGTACATGTGCATGGATTCTAGAACGGCTTGTTTTGGTTAATTGCGTTGGTTTTAAACGATTCGATTCCGGCTTACTCACCTATATTGCTAATTCTACCACAAGGAGTTCGTGGATGTAATCCCTATAGCAAAGCCACATTTTTGCACCTGTTCTACCTTCATTAATATTTGTAAAGATGGGCATGCTCTTATACGTGCAAACCTGACGCCATATTTTTTTTTGTTGTTGCAACTAATAGTACTTACGTATCTGTATCTGTGCGTGTCTATATATTTTTTCATCTCTGCAGAATGAAAACTACCAATACAGCAAATTAAAAAAAAAAAAAACCTTTCACAGAGACGAACCTTATAAGAATATATCACGTGAGGAATAAATGCGGTAACTACCTACTTTTTTTACTATATTCACATGGGGAAGGTGGAAAGGGTGACAGCCTTGTGAAGGTGGAGGGAGGTAGTTTTGTGAAGGTGGAGGGAGGTAGTTTTGTGAAGGTGGAGGGAGATAGCCTTGTGAAGGTGGAGGGAGGTAGTTTTGTGATGGTGGAGGGAGGTAGTTTTGTGAAGGTGGAGGGAGGTAGTTTTGTGAAGGTGGAGGGAGGTAGTTTTGTGAAGGTGGAGGGAGGTAGTTTTGTGAAGGTGGAGGGAGGTAGCCTTGTGAGATAGCCTTGTGGAGGTAGAGGAGAGAGTGCCTTGTGAAGGTGGATAGGAGATATCCTTGTGGAACAGTTGGGAAAAGATAATACATGTAGGCCCTTCTCCCTAGAGATGAGGAATTTGATAGCACATCCCAGAGGCAGCCACTGGGATATGAATCAAATTAAGTTTAAAGGTTTCTGATGTACATGTAGGGTACAGTTAGAAGGAGATAGATCTACGTGTTACATGCATGTTGATGTAGGACCAAAGAATAATTGTTTAAAGTGGCTATACAGCAAAAAATTTTTAGTGTATTTCACTCAAAACGCAAACTATATCACTCAGAATCCTGATTCAGAGTGATATAGTTTGCCGTATATATATATATATAATTATATATATATATACAATTGTCACATCCTGTGGTGTCCACCTTTATTAGTTTGGTTAGAAAAACTCCTTGGTTTGGTTGTACACATAGCACAGACACCAGTTATCTGCCAGGAGAGGAGGCTTACCCCTACATGACCACCTGGTATGGACCAGGGACTGGACACAAAGTTTTGCATCTCATGGACTGCGCCAGCCACCCTTCCAACATGCACCTGGTGAAAACACTTCAGAAACAACTCAAATGGAAGGCTTTATGTGGTCTAGCTATATGTACATGGCTCTGCAGATATATGTAATAGGTGATGTAACAGTTGTGGTGTCGCATTTATATTTATTTGGTTATGTATTGGTTATGTATGTGTGTGTGATTGTGATAAATGTGGAAAGTTCAAGAAGGTATTACATGTACTAACAGAGAATGTAGCTGACTCAAAGTCTTTGTGGTCACCTATTTAAAATTAGGGTGGTGGCATGTGGTCATTAGTTATGGCTGTTATGTAAACGTTTCACATGCATGGCCCTCACATACTTGTAGGTTCTATCTAGCACCCTTGCCATTGTGTATGAGTCATGATCACCAGCCTTCATGCCATCGGCCATCGATCTGTTCATTGATGACAGATCAGAGCTGCATCACGGCATCCTTTTTTGTGCCATTGCTTAGTATTTGTAGGAGTAAAGTAGATAGACAGGTGCATGTATGTGATTCTTTTCTTCAACTGCATGCCCATGCAGGTCCTGTGTCATGTGTGTGTATGTGTGTGTGTGTGTGTGTATGTGTATGTGTGTGTATTTGCATGTACATGTGTGTGTATGTGTGTGTGTGTATTTGCATGTACATGTGTGTGTGTGTGTATTTGCATGTACATGTGGGTGTATGTGTGTGTATTTGCATGTACATGTGTGTGTGTGTATTTGTGTATTTGCATGTATGTACATGTGTGTGTGTGTATTTGCATGTACATGTGTGTGTGTGTGTGTGTGTGTGTATTTGCGTGCATGGTGCATGTTTGTATTTGCATTTGGGTGTGGTGCATGTGCATTTCCTTCCAGCCGCTCAATCATAAAAAAGTTGAACACACGGCATAACAAACACACACATCTCAGGCCAAATGCCGAATACGTTTACGGCTGTTCATCCTTCTTGTATACCCTAGCCAAAATTCTGGCGGAGCTGGATAGATATGAGTACAGGACTTAACCTCGTAGCAGATATTGGGTCTGGGAACGAGCCTGCTATTGAGTGGACCTTGCCTGCCAATTGATCCATATACAGTCATTAATCGACGATATAGGGCCATGCAGGACACAGTGGAGAGTCCAGCTGTGAATATCCGCCACCATGCATATGTTAATTCTTTAGCTAGTGGAAGGCAATATCCTTAACACACCTCCACGAGAACTTCTAGTATGTTATCAAAAACAAGCCAGTCGTCGTGGTAAATATCAGAGCGATGCACATGCAGATAGATATATATATAATAATACATATATATAATAATATAGGGACGGAATCGCCCATGCACCTTAACGAGCGAGTCTCGTATTCACACCTATATATCATATTATGTAGTAGCTACTCCACAGCAGCGGTTCTATTAGCTCGACCTTCGCGTTATGGGGGTTTCAAGCCTATCCAGTTGAAGTTCGATGTTGTACGTCTGGCTAGCGAGACTAGCGTATACCAAGAATTAGATTGATAGCGAGTGTAGAGCTATTACATTGTATATCCACAATACTATCAGATGGGTACAAAATTGGTATAGGCTTGATACCCGACCCTCCGCCAAAAGGCTACGCCCAACTACTATACAATGGATCAAAATGGTTAAATAACAGATCACGTGACCTCTAGAATGCATCCAAAGGCAGGGGCACGAGTACAACTTGAGTTGCGCATGCGTATGCTTAGATCACTAAAATCGACGATAGCTTTAGTTTGGAAGGATTTTATGTAACAGCGATGCCTATTCCTAACTTCCCTGCCATGCAGACATACAATGCATTTATTAAAAGACAATAACAATAATATATTTTAATAAATTAATTAACAGTTTTAATAACGTGATAAATCTCTAAAGTACCTAGTGAGTTTAATAGTGCCATTAGATTTTTTTAAAATCACAATCGTACGCAGAGTTATGCATCGATGTCCACAATTTCTGGACATGATAAGGGCGGGAATTGACCTTTAGCCTAAAAAAATATAGCTCTCTTCTGCACAGCCAACTTATCTGCCTTGGAAAAATTAGACAAGTATTTGCCATCTGATAGATGTGAAAATATTTATCTGTAGCCAGAACCGACCCCATGCAACTATGGTAGCAATGTGACATATGAACATATAAACATGTTATATCACAAAGAAATTGCACATATTACATAAGTAAAATTCTGCAAATTCGACTGGTTCTTTGGAGCAATTATGGTAGGTACTTCGAAACTACCATAAAAAATTGTCTCCTGAGAATTGAAACGTAATTTTTGACTGCCGGAGAGGATTGATTTGATGCAATCGATTGTTTGTGCTGGTTTCAAGCTCTATTGTGCCTGCTATATTCTATAAAGGTAACCCATGGCTTCTTTTAACATTTGGTATTCATTGTATATGATGAACTGATTCGCATGAATAACTTGTTGATATGTCAAAAAAGGGTATGGCTTGATGGTTATAGAATTTGTGGCGCATGGAAGGGGTTGCAAGAAATACATATGAAGGCATTAGGTGCATTATTCGTATAAATATTAGGGCAATCAGACAATGCGCAGGATAGTTTAACTTTTAAGCTATTTTCATCCTTAATTCAGGATGGAAATCCTGAATTAAGGATGACTTTACGCCTCTCGTATCGACACAATTCGAACAGTATTGATGATTTTTTTTTGCTATTTAGCTTCTGTAGGCTTTAATCTAAACAGCGCTATCCATTTTAGTCATTCAAATTCTTTTAGAAAAAACAATATTTAGGCTTAGTTTCCTTCTTCGTTCGCAAATAATGCCACGGTTACCATCAAAGTCAGGTATAAAGTTGAGGAAAGAGCGGGAAGCTTACTTTTAAGATAGAAACTGTTACTAAGATCTGTAAGGAGAGCCACATAAGCAAATTCAACAATATGGGACACAGGAGGTACGAGCATCGAATTAACTCAAGGCGGACTAAGCGAAGCGAGTCAGAGCGGGTGGCATGATGGTTAGCCTCTGCAAAATAAAAATAAAAAAGCATTTCTGTCGTTGAGAGCGATGCAGAAATGCCTGGCATTGGTAGAAATGCTGTCACCAGTACTGTTGGGACATAAAAAGAAGGGGCGGATGCTCGGACAGTGATAAAAAATTACACTTTTCTATTATTTTGTGTATAAGTTTAGAGGTGCTACCACCAATAAGTAGTGAAATGGAGTAAAATTGATATGTTCAATGCTCTTTTTAAGCACTACAAATTATAAATTGCTAATCATTTAATTTATGTAAGCGAGAGCAAGGAACGTGCTTATGCATATACATGTATCCTTGTAGTTTGGGCTGCTTTCTAGATGATAAAAATTATTCCATGCTATAGAATGTGTGCACCATTGTCGAAACAAACAGCTTCTAATAGTATGTTTTAATGATTTTAATATTCACTGCAATAGTTGTTATAAACGGAAGAACTCACTATCCTGAATTCAGGATTTTATCGATCCTGAATGCAGGATCGTTTCACGCAGATTAAAGATTAAGACACGTAATTATCGTGAAACTGAGCTAAAATAACAGTGAGACGTCATACTCATATACGTCCCAATGTTACAAAGATATGCTTTCAGCCTTTTTTTTTTACACAGGTAGAGGGTGTTAACGAGGTGTTCTATACAAAACGCACCTTATTGTTGCTGTGGGTTCTCTAGCTACATTATTTTCAGACTCTGCTGCTTATATGTAGTAACAGCGCCTTGTACATCACGAGATTCTGATTTAGCGCAATCAAACCAATTTGTCATGGCAACATGCAATGTAAGCTTATTATTCATGTGTCTTTGTTTATTAAACTCTATATTCAGTATTCAACAGTTTATCTGTGTGTGGTTGCATGGATAATGAAGAATGTTATACTGATTTGAAGAGTTTTGATAACCTAATGAACTGATACGAAAGGGACTAGTGTTTTACATCCACACTAACATAAAAGTATCACTGCATCAATTTTTGAGCACTCTAGTGTCAACACTACACCTGATGCATTTCGGTGGGCAATACGTCATATTACTCAGTAAAATGATGTCAAAATTTAAAAAAAATTCTTCGTAATACACGGTGTTGGGCTGAAGTAGACATGTTTCACAATGAGCAGTTTATATCAATTATCAGGTTCAAATATTATCATGACCAGAAACGATAGCAAGACATATAGCACTGCTTGCCGCGATGCTATTTACTATTTACGCCACTATGAAGCACCCGTAACACGTGTGTAACGTAATTCGTTTTAAATTGGTGGGTACAACTGTTGATAGTCTTCCTCATAGCAGTACAGTATCTCAGTGTGTACATGTATATGCTGGAAATTCGGGTAAGTGAAGTAGTGTATGCAAATGAAAATCCCACTCTTTCATGGGACTCAACAACAGTGTGATGGGACACACATCAATGAACTCCATATCATGTACACGCTGTGCCAGTAACTTCGTATGTACTGCAAATAGGTGCTATAGCCTCTGGTCGAACAGAAGGCTATACGTTTGCCACATCAGTGATAGCTTGAGTCATATGATTTCTATATATAAAATTTAAGAATCCTCAATTTTTAGATGTAAGGTCAACAATACATATAAGCATTTGAAAAATACCTTAAACATTAAAGCTGCTTGGCTATATTACTGGAGATATAATTTTTGTTGATTTTCAGTCCTGACCTGTGAAATACTTTTTTCATTGAATGGTACAATTTTGTTTTCGAGAATATGATATGTATACATTTGGACTATATTTTTGTATATATTGCTACTATGAGCAGCCTATAGTTCCTTCTAAAAAGGATTTTTATATGCACGTATATATGTGTAGTTATTACTCAGTAGCATATTTAGTACGATCAGTGTAGCGAATATAAGTTAAAAACCGCTAGAGTTTTTTTTCGGTCATTATTTCAATCCCATACATTCAAAAGTACCTGCCGTATTGACCGAATGAAAAAAGATGATATGATAAGTAATATACCGTTGGAATGCACATTTTTGCTCTTTTTAGAATCATGCGAATTGTCAATTATCCAACTACCTAATTACGGGCGTATTCTGAGTATGAATACTTTCGGTCAGTTCCGAGTGCACATGCTAGGTAGTTGACAATTTTTTCAAATTACTTTTTTAGCCATAAATTCTATACCACTAGAAAGAGCAAAATTGCTGCATTTCAACGATACCTTACTTGCTCGATACCACGTAATTTTAAAGATCAAAATATAATGGGATGCGCAAAACAAAAACAGTCCCTGTTGATTTTCCATATAATACAGAGACTTTTTAAGTGCGCAACTTTTACCAAAACCTTAACACACTGTAGTCTCACTAGTATTATACATAGAGGTGCACTTAATATTGCTTCATTAAATTATTTTCATGTATTATCGGTCAAAATAGCAAGGAAGCTCATTGCGTCATATAATATACGCATGCACGATGAAGATTAAGATTTAAACTTGTTAAACATGAAAAAACACTAGACAGATGGAACTACTGTTACATTACTCATAGCAATGACAAAATCATCACTGTCATGGATTATAAGTCCGCGCTTAAGTTTAATATTTGTATAATCTGCAAGTAGCCCTTATGTAAGTTTCCCCATCTTACTCTGCTTCATCTGTTTTTCAATTAGTGACAATGACTTTAAATTTCGTTACAAAGGTTTCCATTATCGAGTACATGCATTATTTTCACCTACGTAAACACAAGGTCCCATGAAAGTAATATATTTTCCATTATACATTACTTCTCTACTATTAGATCACTTTTTAAAAATGCATTCACTCCCAAGTTCATATACACAACAACTAACTGTGGATGGAACTAGGGTGTGTAACCGGTTATCAGGTTATTCGGGTTATTCGGATATTTGCAAAAACCTATCCGTTCGAATAGTAATTTAGCATTACTCGGAAAAATCGATTATTGGATTTGTTCTATTCGAAATAACCGGTTTGTGCATCTCCATTCGGAGGTACTTAGGTATTCGTCGTCCTCATCGACAATTCGCCCATTATTCGAATACACGATATTCGGATACATGTACGACAATAATTACTTCTAATTTGAAACGTATAACGTTAACGTCACTGTTGTTACTATAAATATATACGTGGGGACGAGATCAAATTACATGTACGGCCGAAGTAGCCAAAAGAGATCTCCCTCTTCTGTTCACGTGTCATGACGACGGGCAGCTCCAGCTACAAATCAAAGTCAGTTTGCTTAGTGCATTTCGAACTAGTTGGTTTCTTGCATCAATCTCTCTGAGCTGATATTGCCGCGATCGTACGTAGGCCTACTTAGTTACTAGTAGGCCTACTAGTATTTTCAAAACTCGCGATGATGAAATGGAGGTTGCATGGCTGGTGGTGCGCATGCATAAACGTCATCTGTGGTTCTATTCTTTTGGCATCAAGTGTACGTAACTGGCCACGCTAACTTAGGTCGGGACACGCCCAACTAGGCATGTGGTTAGGCCAAGCGATTTAGGCCTACGTGGTTGTGTGCTGAGTGCATCTGGTGTGATGTGGGGTAGCTGTGGATGCATGCTGAGGGTACTGATCTGGTGTAATGTGGGTAGTTGTAGTAGGGTGTCTGGTGTGATGGGGGTAGCTATAGTTGTATGCCTCATGAAGGCATCTGGTGTGATGGGGGTAGGTGTGTTTGTGTGCTGAGGGCATCTGGTGTAATGGGGGTAGGTGTGTTTGTGTGCTGAGGGTCTCTGGTGTGATGTGGGTAGCTGTAGGAGTGTCTCTGGTGTGATGTGTACATGTACATTTAGGTGGCTCAGTGAGCAGAAAACCTGAATAACCTAAGTATTCGGCTGGCAAATTGTCAAAACCTATTCGGAAAAATCGATTTTCTTTTTTCAAGTATTCGGTAAAATCGATTTTCAGATCCAGAAAAACCTGAAAAATTGATTAGTGTTTTAAAAGTATTCGGAAAAATCGATTTTCATTATTCAGGGGAGGTTACACACCCTAGATGGAACAGATAGGCTTAAACATGCCAGTTCTCTTGAAACTCCTTCAATAACTGGATATCTAGTATGTACATGGTACTCCAAGCAGCAATAGACTGCTTTATGACAAGAAAGAATACTTTTTCATCACTTTTTATGCTTTTCGAATTTTCTCCATCATATACATGTACTTGCTCTCTCAATCGCAATTGATACTGGTTATTTACAGCTTTGATTGTACATACTTTCATTATTTTATTTTTCAACTTATGTTCTTTATTTTTAGAAAATATTTTGAATCTGCAATAGCTCTGATAAGAATATTACAATGCAACCAGTGATCTTTTTAACTGCCTTACTTCAGCCTAACTGCAGTTTGATCTAAGCTTAGTTGACATGGGACAGGAAATGTTTGGTTGTCTGCTCTCATGAGTATTAACTGAAAGAGAAAAGGATAGATATCTGTATGTGCTATGGGGACTATATCAAATGGAAGTCTGAATGGGGGACACATAAAACAACATCATGCATCCGAAGCTCTAGAAAGGGTGATACTTTGTATCCTTGAATCAAGCAATGAATGAAAGTGCACAATGCCTTTAGGTTGATATGCTCCGTTGTCAACTGCCTTGGCTGCTTCATTTGGATTGTCATTAGTTCAGTTTATGTAAAACGCTAATCCATTTATTATTGCAGCTGATGCTGACTTTATGTGTTCTTCAATGAGACACTCTAGATCAAGAACAATCTTCATTCTGAATAGCAACAACGCAGATTGAAACGTTATTTTGTTCATGCATGCTTATAATAGTAATTTTTATTTAGTATAGGTCCAAGTTAATGTTACTATATAGTTTCAGCTAGAAGATTTAGATGGTGCCCAAAGTGTGCTGAAATGGCCTAGGCGTTTTGTTTGGCCTGCTCCTAAACACCTATCATTTTGCTTCAGTCTATAAGATTAGCTTAGATTTCATATGTACAGAGCATAACCAAGTAGCCCTTTAGTATAACACAATGTGTTGTGTTAAAGTTGTGACTTCTATTTATTACACACCTTATTCTTTGAAGCACATAGTTGTGAACAGCATCCACTTGAAGTCATAAAAGATTATTGTTTTAAAATTACAATAAGATGGCGCCCACACATAGATATTATCAAGCCTTTATTCATATTCAATTTTATGCATGAATAAAGGGCTTGATAATATCTACATGTTTGTGTGGGCATCATCTTATTGCAATTCTAAAACAATCTTTTATGACGTCAAGTGGATGCTGTTCACAACTATGTGCTTCAAAGAATAAAGTGTGTAATAAATAGAATTGTCACAACATTGACATAACACATTTTGTTACATATGAAATCTAAGTTAATCTTATAGACTGAAGCGTAAATATAGTGATTTCAAATAAAATGATACATGTAGGTGTTTTCAAGCAGGCCAATACAAAACGCCTAGGCACACTTTTGTATACATGTACAGCACATTTTGTATACGTTCTCTATTGGATGCACACCTCAGCTTTGTCGTGCGTGGTTAGTCGTGTACATTACGTACTATGACGTATGAGCACATGTTTTGTTTGGCAGAACCAGCAGAGGGGTGTACGTGCCCCGCCCCCACCCTACCACATCCCCCTGTTTTTTTTTCTTCACAACATACGTCAGTGCAGAATGTGATATTGTACGTTCGCATACTTTTGTACTAGCACAATGGATATATAGGTGCACAACCCTTCTATAGGTAGGTACACACTCCTTTCACCTCTTCCGCGTATCTCTGGGACAATATTAAATTTAGTAAGTACGCAAGATAAAAATGAACCAGTCAAGTAGACTGATCAGATGATATGCATACATGAGGCTTCTAGGGCATATTTGCATTACTGAGAGTGACACCGTGATGTTGACCAATAGTATGCCATGTATCAGTACACTGAGTAGCTAAGAATAATAATTAGAGTCTTTAAGTATGTTTTCAGTACAACATTATGCATGGTTAACACAGCCCTTGTTTGATGGCAAGCTAGTGGAATCACACTTAAGCTTTTCTGCATAATATACAGTTATTTCTATAGATAATATAGAATATATAGGAGATTCTTATCTTGAGTAGTGTTCCTGAGATTGTATATAAATTTCCATGATTTTGACCAATAGCATGCCATGTTTCCAATCAGTACAGTGGTTAGAAAAAATTGTTAAAGCCTCTCAGTATGTTTTGAGCTCAACATCATGCATGGTTAGGGAAGTCATACACAATCCCTGTTTGATGGCAAGTAGGTGTGTGTCACACATTTTGTATACATTCTAGTGGAATGGCACTTAAGCTTTTTCAGTAGCATGCTGTGCATGGCAGCTGATCAGTCTGCATGTCATTGATATCCCTCTACTGCATGACATACGCGTAGTACCTTGACTGGATTTTATCATATAGAAGAATCATTTCTTATCTTAAGTACTCAGTTATTAATACTGTTCCTGAGATTGTGTATGATTTTGCTCGATGTAGACCAACAGTATGCCATGTGTCCAATCAGTACAGTGCCCCCCCCCCCCCCCCATCCCTTTTGCAGCACATGCAAGTAGTCATCTACTACATGGGCATTTTATTTATCCACATACACTGATACACATAAGTGAAAATATTCTCTCTGCAAAACTAAGTGGCATATCAAATTTGAATGGTGTAGAAAGGAACTTGCATTAATTAGAAATACAAAAGCGTACTTAGCACTTTTTGAACTGAGTATTTATGTTTCTCTATTACACTTTAAAACAATTGTTTCCTTCCTTTTTACACCGTGCACAATTGCCTTCAATTCTTATACAATCACTAAAATTAACGCTCATGTGACCTATATCAATATAAATTAGATCACTTACTTTCTCAGAGAAAATATTTTTAGTTATACTTAGTTCTTGTGTTATATTCATTCTGTACACAGTTTAGGCTGGGGACTACTGAAGTTTTAGTTCCTGCTGTTACGTATACACCATACCAATATTATGTTTTATGTTTGGCTGGCCTTATGTACACCTGCTTACTATACAGACAATAGGGTGTGACCTATGGAAGGGGTGTGTACCTATGGAAAGAACACACACACATGCACAAACACTAACACTGCACACGATGAAGGTGGAGGATATGATTGATGTACTAGGTCACACACAGTGCACCTAATATCCTGTATAATTATTGTACCTAGGTGTTTGTGTGTGTAATGTGTCCACAGATTATGTTGCCATGCAATTCATGGTAGCCCCAGTATTTCCTTAGGGTAGGGAAGAAGTTAGTGGATGGGAAAGGCATTCACACACAAACACCAACACACTTGGAATGTAAATACCTAATAGTATACTAACTGCCAATATAAGTGTCTTTATGGAATATGTGGTAATACGTAATTCATAGGCAACACCAGTATTTTACCAAAAAGAGGGGCTGGGGGCATTTTTGATGTTTGATTCTGAAAGAAATGCAAGTGAACATTCAATAACATATCCATATGCTGCAATCTCCATGCACTATTGTAAAGATGTGGAGGGGGTGAAGGAGGGGCATCTTAGCTAGGGGAAGAGCATGCCCCCCCCCCCCCCCCCCCGCTACCAATGCTTTGTATGTGTGTGTGTGTGTGTGTGTGTGTGTGTGTGTGTGTGTGTGTGTGTGTGTGTGTGTGTGTGCGTGTGTGTATACAATTTTTGGATGATGGATGAGTAATGTTGTGAGAATTGATACAAAGTGACAAGCAAGCACACATGAAACACATCAGGTACATACCCCTTAGGTTCTCCATATGTACATACCCCTGCAGTATTGTCCGGATAGTAAGCAATTCATGTCAGCCCCTCACTTTTCATCCCTCCCCCACTTGAAGGAAAAGTAAACCATAAAATTATTTCTCCAATAGCTTCCAGGGAGGCAGCACATTCCCCTCCAGCGCCCCCACCCCCCTGCCTGGCAACTGTCCCTTTAGCACCCCTCACTTAAAGATATGCCACTGATATGCACACATAAAATAACAAATTTGTTCACGCCACTCAACATAACTAGCTCAAGTGAAGAGGTCTTATAATGCAACCACAGAGTGTGAGTGCTTCAGCTCCAAAGTATCATTACATAAGGCCAGACAATTCCCAGCCCTAAACTATGTATATGCACTTCTGTGATTGCATACATGTACAGTACAATGGATTGATTTAGAAAATGAATCATAACTGTTATCATTTTAAAGTGATTGAATGTATATTAATTATAAATCATGTGACCATTTTTTTTTTTGAAGTGGTGTAACAAAAGAGTGGGACAGTAGCTGCAAAGAGACCTAACTTATGTTTTTTCAAGTTTTCAAATCATTTCATTATTGAAGAGATTCTTTACAATTTCTTTCTCTTTCTTACATACTAGAACATCCATACTGATTTTTTAATTAAACTTACATTTCAATTCCATGTGTCAACTTTTGATGCACGATCCTGGATATTATGACATGTCTCAAATACTCAGTTCAGTAGGGCTAAGTTATCTACTATGCCAAGTTTCCTTCTTTTCACACACCATTGCCTTCAAATTTGATATATCACTCAGAGATTTTATAAGAATAATCAATTATATTGCCCCCACCCCCTCCTCCACCTTTAAATATCTTCTGCTATAACAGGGATTGTGTATGATTTCCCTAACCATGCATGATGTTGAACACAAAACATACCTTAAAGACTCTAATTATCATTCTTAGCCACTGTACTGATCATAGTCATATACTGCATGGCATTCTATTGGTCAACATCATGGTGTCACTCCCAGTGCTTTAGAAGCCTCAAGTACATTCACATGCATATCATCTGATCAGTCTGCTTGGCTCATTTATTTGTCTTGAGGAAGAGGTGAAAGGAGTGTGTACCTGGTACTTATAGAAGGGGTCTGTACCTATGCATTGTGCTAGTACAAAGGTATGCTTAAGAACATGCATCATCACACATGCCTAAGTTCTTAACGTTTTGTAGAGAAAAAAAAAAAAAGGTAGGGGGTGGGGCATGTGACCTTCTGTGAAACAAAGGACGTACGCATACAACATAGTAATACAAGCAAACACACACAGCACGCACATGTCAAAGCTTAAGTGGCATATCCAGGTGTGGAAGCGTTTGGAGAAATAGTTATATGGTTTACTTTCTGGCAGTGCTTTATATTATGGGCATACGCAGCCTTCAAGAAGGGGGGGACCTTACATACCTGCCCAGGCACAAAAATTGAGGGGGGGGGGGGGGGGGGGAGGCCAGCATGAATTATTTACCAGTTAGTGATCATTAATAATGGTGGCAACTTTGACCAAGAGGGGTGCTACAGTACCTGGAGCACCACTCTGGATACACCACTGCATGTGTGTCATTGATTTATTGGTTTGCTTGGTGTGCTAACACCATTACAAGTCATGAGCTCCCTCTATTCCTATTCTCCCCCATCACTGTTCAAGATATGGCCATCAAGTAGAGAGTAGAGGAGGGGGGGGGGGGGGGCCCTTTCACTTATTACTTTCATAACTAACAGAGTCAAACATCAAAAATGCCCCCGGGGCTACCATACTGGCAACACACATTAACATCTATGGACACACATGCACACATGCTCACACATAAACACCTAGGTACAAAATTGTACAGGATTGTGTGTGACCTAGTAGATCATATCCGCCACCTTCATCGTGCATGAAGTTGTCTACAGTGTTAGTGTTTGTGCATGTGTGTGTGTGTGTGTGTGTGTGTGTGTTCCTAATATCTTTCCACATGGTACATATGTATACACATAAGAAGCAGAAACTAGGGTTTTAAAGTGTAATAGAGCAACATAAATATTATGCTAAGTATGTTTTTGTACCTCTTATGGCAAGTTCCTATCTACACTATTTTTGCATTCAAATTTGATATGCCACTTCATTTTGCAGAGAGAATATTTTCACTTATGTGTATCAGTGTATATGGATAAAATGCCAATGTAGTAGATCTGCAAAGGGGAAGGGGGGGAGGGGGGGCAAGGGGCAGTTGCAATTGACCCCACAACTTTATAAATTATATTGCACCCCCCCCCCCCCCCCCCCCCCCCTTCTTTCTACTCATATGCTGTAACCAGGATATGACTCTCCAATCAATGCATGATGTTGAACTCAAAATATATTGAAAGACTCTTAAAAAAATTCTTAACCACTGTACTGATTGGACACATGGCATGCTATTGGTCAACATAATGGGAAATCATATACAATCTCAGTAACAATATTAGTAAGTACTCAAGATAAGAATCTTCTATATTCTATATTATCTGTACAAATAACCCATTCAAGTGTACTTTCCACTACATGTATACATGCAGTAAAGCTTATGCTTATGTGTGATTCCACTAGAATGCACACAAATGTGTGACACACACACCTACTTGCCATCAAACAGGGATTGTGTATGACTTCCCTAACCATGCATGATGTTGAGCTCAAAACATACTGAAAGACTCTAACAATTTTTGTTTCTTAGCTATTGATCAACATCATGATGTCACACTTAGTAATGGAAATATGCTTTAGAAGCCTCATGTATACATAGTCTGCATGTCATCCCTCTACTGCATGTAGTGGAAAGTACACTTGATTGGCTCTTTTTATCTTGAGGCGTACTTACTAAACTTAATACTGTCCCTGAGATACAAAGAAGAGTTGTGCTAGTACAAAAGTATGCTTAAGAACGTGCATCATCACACATGCCTAAGTTCTTCACTGAAGTATGTTGTGAAGAAAAAAATAAACAGGGATATCACAATATGTATTTGAAATGCAGGGTGGGGGCGGGGCACGTGCACCCCTCTGCCGGTTCTGCCGAACAAAACATGTGCTCATACGTCATAGTACGTAATGGATACGACTAACCACGCACAACACGCGCGCGACAAAGCTGAAGTGTGCATCCACTAGAGAACGTATACAAAATGTGCTGTACATCACTGCCGTACATGTATACAAAAGTGTGCGTTACGCCCACTTTCTCTCGACTGGTCGTGTTCCGTGTTAAAAGGCCCATTCCCGGCTTTCCAGACCACCCGGTTCTGCTCTCAGATAAAAAACGGACTCACTTTTCTTTATGTCGTTTTGTCATTTTTCATTTTTCAATTTGTTAGGAGGAACCGGATGTAAGCCCTAAACTCGATTTGCATTTGGCGAAGTATTGAACATGGACCCAGGAATACGCAAACAGTATAAATAGAATAAGGAGAAGTCAAATTGTCACTTTATACACGGACCGAATACTTCACCACTACATCGTAGGTGTAATTACGCGGTTTTAAAGTTTGTAATAAATGGGTGGATACAGCAAAATTGCATTCATGGTAATTCAGTTAATCTAAAATGGCATAATATTATGCTATTCATTAGCAGCTAATGACACACCCGGGTCAACTTTACCGTAACATTTACACCGCTATCGATTTCCTAGGAAAGAATTTTTGGAATACGTTAGGTAAATATGATGCTGATAGGCTAAGACCTTTATTCGACCGCAATATGAATATATAAATGTCACACGCATATTGGGTCAATTGCATCACGCGACATCAAGTTTCCTACAGGCGAGCGAGTTCAGGAACTAGCAGCGATCACTTTTCAAGGCCAAAAACCTTCGTACAAGGTTGGTTCCGTTGTTTTCTATCTATTTGGTGATCCGCGTGGTACGAGGTTATAGCTTGCCGTTCCTGCATTGAAAACGATCTTTTGAAAAAATATCGTATTCCCAGCCTGGGTTTTGTTCGACGATCCCAGGTTGATAACGACTAAATCAACCACTAAGGTCCGCCAAGTCAACTGTGAATTTTGTTAATAGCCTATCAACCTGGGATCAACCTGGGATCGTCGAACAAAACCCAGGGTAAACCCAGGGCTGGGAATGCGATATTTTTTCCTGTGTAATCCACCTGGCCCTCCGTGAAAAGGGTAAAAAGGAACACCAGCGATATAAATAAGCTTTCTATAATACCGTGGGTGTATTAGGACCGATTTGACTTCACCTCGTTTTATGTCATTTATAACATAATCAAGACAAGGCAATTTAATGGCTTCTACTGCATGTGATCCATTTTGAGTAAAGATAGAACACAAAAGAGCAGCGCCAAGCAGAATCCACCTACAGTAGTGTCTGGTGGGTATATTGAGATGTAAAGCATGTTAACATGATGTAGGGTTGCTGTAGTTTACACAGCCCGTAATTGGAATATGCCTCTAAGTACATGCAGACTTCGTGGGCCGGTGCCATACGCGTTCGCGCTCTTTGAGTTTTAGCTCATATGCAAGATGCTGCGTTTCATGAAGGTACTATGTAACACTTGGCCAATTACAAGGTATGCATAATGCATATGACATACAGTAACATCTTCCTGAGCTTTAATATGCTTAATAAATGTACATAACATACAACAATGTACGGCAATAGGCATCAGTAATAATTCAGTTGACAAAACCATGATGTTAAATGCCATGCTAATTCTATGCTCAATTGAGTTCTCTTTAGAGCCAGGTAATGTTAGTATACACTGTTGAAAACAAATAGAACATGGATGCTGCTACAAGTGTACTGAGCTAGAAATGAAAATTCATCATGTTCATTTCCAATTAATGATGTAGGAGAGAATGCAGTTTTTGGTTAATGACTTGGCAATGGACTCAGTTGTGAACTTTATATAATCAACTGTTGTGTAAGGGGTGTGCATTTATGCATAAATGAATTGCTTCATGCCATTGGCACACACACATTACCTGCATGTGCATTGTAAGATGGTTTATTGAAGCCAGCTGCATCACATTGATCATGAGGTGCAGGCACAGTTATCTGTGCTCATTGCAACTGTATAGCATAGTGAAGCCTGTTCCCATGAATATATGGCATGCATGCAAAGGCTAACCTTAAGTGCCAGCTATCCAGGGTCTCAAGGGAGGAGAGTTTATCAATGAACTGACATGTCCAAACAATTAAATGTACTCTGTACGTACATGTGTGCACCACAGCTGACAGAAGGCATGTTTGTGGTGTTAAATGGGGGTACCTTTGTATGCCTAGCTTCATCGCTTCTTACGTGTACGGTGTCAGAGGATGAATAAAATGAATCAGACACCGTATTTGTCTCTGTACAATTACAACCCTTCTCGTTGGCCTTCATGACCTGTAAACGACACGTCATGCAGACCATATAGATTAATAACCTTACGGGGTAACAGGGTCTGTTGTTACCCATAACATACCAATTCAAGCTTCTCATTACAGCGCAACTTTTCCACCGTGTCATTGACTCAAGCTGATTAGTTCTGCCATATTAGAGTATCTCATTAACGGCCCTTTCCCGTAATACTATGTGTCACATGCAAGTCACACAATATTATATTCATATTTGCGGTCTATAGGTGAACCAATGACGACAGGAAAGTCCGCTTTGCAAATTGAGCACTAGTCTCGTTCCCAGATCCACATACGGCAGTAGCGGATGGATTACATCACCATTATACCCTGATGTACGCTCATCATACAAACGATTAGTATTGTACCCAGACGTATAAAATGGCGAAAATGGGTCGAATTTCGTAGCACAGCGGCAGAATTTTGTCGCTACCAATCAGATGCAGGCAGTCATGTGACACTCCCACAGTCATGTGCATAAATGGGTCATAATCACATTCCTATCTCTGTAAGACCCTGGCTTGAGCTATTAGTATCGTATTGAAACAGGCTGGCATGTCGAGCGCTGTTTTAAAGCAGTCTTAGCTTGGATAGTTTAGTAAAAGGGCCGGGCCGCGGGACGTTTTTGTCTGTCTTCTAACTGGCAGTGGGATGTCAATCTCTTCAGAGCCGTTGTGGCTTGTATAAGTGCTTGAAAGGCTGAGCTGATCGCTGGGCTACCAATGTACTTACTAACTTATATGTAGTACTTCGAACACACAGCGCGATTCTTTTGGCTGATTGGTTTTTGGTTCATTTGGAAGCCACTGTTTCACCACATATACATATCAGTATAAAGGCAGCTGTAGAGCTGCAATGTACATGTAGCCAATGTGCAGCCATTTTGGCGCGTGACTTGGTTTGTTAATTGCATTCCCATGTGCCACGAAATTCGACCTACCTATTTTCGCCAGACGTATAAACCATTTATACGTCTGGGTACGAGACTAACAACCGAGCGTGTTGAAAATCACTGATTGGCTTTGCACAGCATGTATCTTATTTATTTGGCTCTCCGTATACATGTATAAGCAGACCACCGAATGACGAAACACATAACTCATGCATTTGATAGCGCTTTGGCGGTCCGCCCTTACAGCTAGTTATTGTGCTTGAACATAGATATTTGATACCTGGATTGGAAACCTCTCACGTGATCCGTTAGGACTCGTACAACATTTATTTGCAATCCGCGTTTCGCTTTTTCGGTGCGTGGGCGTACAGCTACCCTAGCTTTTAACTGCTTTTTGAGCACTTAACGCGTGTTTTACTCGTAAGAAGTGTTTGTATAAGTTAGTTGTCAATCTGTATACAACCCTACTCATTGTTAGGGCAGGTTGAACGTTGATTATAGTTCATAGACGGCTTGAAGTCTTTGTGCGACTGTATCGTGAGTATGGTAAGTCGTATAGGAACCATCTAAGCAGTTTCAGATACTTCAGAACGAAAGCTATGAGGTTGACTAACTACATATATCTGTAGCGTGTAGTTCCTAGCGTGTACCGTTTGTATATGCACGCCTGTGAATTAGAAGACTGAAAAGTGGAGTTCACACGTCGTGGTCTATGGGGATGTGCGTACTATGAGCTTGTATTAAAAAAAAAATTCGTAACAGACTTACATTGTATGCACAGCTAGCCATAAACACTGTGCAAAAAGTTTGTTATACGATAGTGTATATTTATGCGTATATTTGAGGAATGCACAAAATATACCCTGTGTAGTATATTTGAAGTGTACGACCGCGTATATTTGAGAATACGCAAGTGTCAAATACGTCACCGTTTATATAAGCACACCTTCAAAATATACGATAGTGTATTCTTAAGAGTATATTTGAATATACTGTACTTCTGCGTATATTTCATTCCATAAAATCCCACTGTTTACATAAGTATACCATAGAATTAATTCATGAGTGGTCAGTCCCGTACCCGGACCCACGTGAGGTAGGAAGGTGTGTAGGCATCGAAGTCGGAGTGCTACTTTGCTTCTATTAATGCTGCTGGACGTCAAAGGTTAGCTATATACATGTATGTCTGCTTGGTGTATATACGGCGGTTAATTTTGTGAGCGGTAGGCCGGGCCCATGGTGCATGGCTATGGCCTATGCTAACTCGCCAGTTGAGTTTGGTCATGATCACATCGGATCCCAGTAAATGCTACAATGGAAGCAGTAGAATGCCTACACAGTAGACCTCTATTGGACCCCTGTACAAATGTTTGTGTAGTACGATACAAAAGTGCTCCAATTAGAAATGTGGTTAACTAACCGTGCATGTGATTTGTAGATTTTAGGCGGGCTATTTCATGGTCGTGTTGAATCGCGCTGAGATCAGGGTTTTGATCGTTAAATGGCAATAGTTCGTCTTTCCAGAGTGTACAAGTTACCGGTATTATGTGTTGCAGTTGCTAAAGAATGAATTCACCTTTCTCTATTTGCACTAGGTTGGCAAGTGTCCTAAGTGTTCCCGTTCGGTTGAACAACCGAAATGATAGAACAACAGGCACAATGGAGCGCGATATAAAAAGGTATAGGCCTATTCATTTGTTGTGTTTTGCTAAGGTAACTTGCAGACTCCGACCGGACGGTACGGTAAGTGTTTAACCCGCACTGTTCCATTGTTTTAAGTCAAACATCGGAGATAGGAGACAAGAAAGGTAAGCATATCACTTACCCGATAATGTATCTGTTGCTTTATATATAGAATCATGTATAAACAGAACGAGGATATGATATGTGGTGAGTGAAATATTTTTTTTTACGATATGAATTTATTGTTCGTATTCTGTACAGGTGCCTTGGATCGAATATATGCAGATTGCCGCCTCGGACTGTTAGTTTGTTGTTTTGTTGTACATGTGCAAAATGATTAAAATTTTAAATTGACTAAACTGGATCGGGAACGAGGGGTGGGAGTGGTAGGATAATATGAAGCACTAGTATACGGTGACCGACAACGTAGCCACAAAGTGAATTCAACGGTTTGCTAAGCAACCACAAATGTCACGTGATCGGTTATATTTGAATATACGCACCTGCGTATATGGTTCTATACGCTGGTGTGTATATTTAAGGTGTATATTCAAATATACGCTATAGAATACGCTATCGTATAACAAAGTTTTTGCACAGTGAAAACCCCAACTAACGACCACTTCCGGCGAAACTCGGACTGCACATAACTAATGACTTCATTGCTGGGTTTCCAATCCATGTATCAAATATGAACAACAACTTGAGGGCTAGGTCCCGGTGGTCGGCTTACAAAAACCACTTTCACCACAATTTATACATTGTTGCCCAATGTTTGATGATGAGCCGAGCTGTTTTTGCAAGTTGGAATGTAGCTACTCTCATATGGTGAGGCGCCTCATTATCCATTGACAATTGCATGCAAGCAGCCATAATAGTGAAGCCAAGGCCGGCTTCCTTCCCATGGCTGCCCTTGAACCTCCTCCATTTATGCATGTACACTGGGTAAACAATCATCTTCATTGGTGAGGCCTGTACAAGACACGACGCACTTAAAACACTCAAAAAAACATGCGCATATGGATAGAACACGCGCAAATAAAGCAAATAAGAATAAGTTTTTATAAATAGGAGGTGCTGATTGGGACGGTGTCCCAACCGCAAGCAGTTTTCCATCGTTCATGTTGCCGCACACGTTGCTATAGTTAGGATCTCAGTTGCTCAATACAAATCTGACTGTCTCGATCATCGGACGCTAGGCTACAAGGGCCAGCTACGTCGAAAGTGTCGCTATCAAATGCAACGTAGCAGTTTGTTGTAGAATTAGGAAGTACTATTTTTGCTTGTCCGCAACCATTGCCATCATCGCTTATTGCCCAAAATGAGAGGTTGGAACTGGACAAGTAATCGGCTTTGAGCACATAATCGCTGACGTCTGTGGATCCAGCCGTCATATTATTAGGCGATGAGGCATTGTCGACCCTAACGAGAACCAGAAACTGGTCTGCCGAGTTCTTGACTTGGAGCTGAAAGCCGGCGTTCTTGTACAGCAAGTAGAACAGCGCTGCACCCAGCCTAGAGCCCGACGCGTTGATCTCACCGTCCTCCATTACCACGACGTACCTCCCTGTCGATTCGCTAAGCAACCTTACTTGGACGGCTGTCGGATATGCGCTGGAGTAGCTGAGGAGGAGAACGACACAGTCTAATAGCTGAATGTAGAGCAAACCCGTCATTTTGCAACTGCTAGCCTTGGCATACCTTCATATTTAAGTTGATTGGAATTTACCGAGTTAAACGAAACAACTTATCATGAATTTCGGCAATTAGGTGACGCAATTTTACAAATTAGATTTTCTCGGGCGATAGATTTAACTTGGATATCACATATGAAAGAGGGTTGATATGGAGTGAGTAAGAGGTGCAGGGACCCTGAAAAAAATTGCTCAACATATAATTACATCAACTGCTATATCTTAGCAAACAGGGCTGACGCAGAATTACAATAATCATTTCTTCTAGAATCCTTGGTGGTGCTTTTAAATAAACATATATGTATATGCATGAGAAAACACATGACAATGTGCAAATTGATAACGTATGCCAGCTCAGTGATCATAAATATTATCGGGTAATATTACAGATTTATAGATCGTATTATTTATGATCGGCGGTCACCAGGAAAGTGATTGTGTTCACAAGAAAACATTTTATATCATGTGTTCCATTACTAGTACATAGGGGTAGTGGGATTTGAATTTGTGTTGAATTTAAACGTACCAATGCAATGCATATATGGATCGGATTTATTCAAAACAAAGCCGTTTAGTCTTACACCTATTTAAAAATATGAAAAATGGTTACACTTGAATAAAGTTAGTCTAATCTCTTCGTGATATCATGCATTTTCTATGCATGCCATTGTGACCTGGTTTGACTATCTTCGCGTATATATGGGTAAACTGCACTTCAAAGCATTCATTACTGCAGCGGTGCTGCACTGTATTGTCTTGCATAATGCACAATTAACTAAATCGCAAGCATAAATTCGCCGCATAATTGGATCGCCGTCAAACGCATGTATCGCAATGCATGCATGCACGGATAATGCTCGTAACTATTAATAGTGATATGAACTGATTGTAACTGCATGAGCATTGTGCAAGGTTAAAAGGCAGTAGAGTCCTATAAAAATCGGCGAGCTTTTTCATGTATATATATAGGACCTATATACTGAAACAGACAACCACTTTGGAAGTAAGCTACTGACAAAGAGAATGACATGAGGCATATCTCACCTGGTACGACACATCAAGTATCATAAATCCCCTGCATTCGAGCTACTAGCTGGTTCAAGTAGACAGCGATAAAAGAACTCATCACATTGCACACTGCCATAATGCATATTGTGTGCACGCCTATTTACAGGTACGATTCATACTCTAGCACGTCACGCAGAAGTCCCTATATCGGCATTCGTTGGATTTATTTATCAACTGACTTTTCAATCCATGCATATATGCGTGGGCGAGCTTTGGCACGTTGCATGCTTTGCATTATAAATGCCCTTAATGGACCCTTTGCATGAAAAATCGGAAGTACGATAAACGTCACGTCCGGAGTAAAAGCCACAGCGGTTGCCTAGAGACATTGTGTCACGTTCGCGGACCTTTGCGTAATAAAATGGCAACGCTCGTAGTCATTCCTTCCCGTTCGGACAGTGATCCTTCGGCCGATCCAGTTCCTGGTCAAACTATACTGCCAACAGTAAGCTTGACCGAATCTGACATACCCGGAGCCTTTTTAAATGGATGGCTTTAAAAAGGCTCTGGGTATGTCAGACTCGGTCAAACTTACTGTTGACAGCATAGTTTGATCAGGAATGGATCGGCCGAAGGATCAATGTCTGAGCAGACTCCGAGCGTTGCCATTTTATTACGCAAAAGGTCCGCGGACGTGACACAATGTCTCTAGGCAACCGCAGTGGTTTTTACTCCAGACGTGACGTTTATCGTACTTCCGATCTTTCCTGCAAAGGGTCCAATGAACTGTACATGTACATGCATTGCACGTGGGCAAAAGTTTCGTCTGCAGACGAAAAAGCTGACATATATAGTATACCAAAGTTTTGATTCATTCTCTTTTGAAATATTTCCTGCGCTGATTTGACCCCGAATGGCATCCTTCTGAAACAGTATCGCCCAAAAGGACTATTGAATGTGGTTAAGAGCTGACTCTCTGGATCCAGAGGGATTTGCCAATACCCGTGATTGGCATCTAACTTGGAAAAACATTTTGCACCTGATAATCTGGTTGCAATGTCCTCTAGAGTTGGAAGCTGATAATGTTCTCTTCTGATAGCTTTGTTGAGGAATCGAGGATCCAAACATATTCTCAGTTTCTTGGTTTGTGATTTTTCTACAATAACTAGAGAATTTACCCAGTCGGTTGGCATTTCAACCTTCTTGATTATTCCAATGCTCTCCATGTAATCAAGTTCTTCTTTTAGGCGCTCCCGAAGTGCTACTGGTTGATTTCGTAATGGGCATACTACAGGTTGAATGCTGCTGTCAACTGAAATATGGTACGGTGTTGCCAGACAACCAAGTCCCTCAAACACTTTATTAAACCTTTGCACAATGTTTTCACTTTTGCCAATACCCATGACCGTCCTTATCAAACCTAACTTTTCAGAAGCTCGGAAGCTCAATATAGGACTTTGTTCCATTTCAATAACAAAGAACTCCAGAAACTTATCCTCACACTTCAGTTTGCAACAGCCCAGTGTTGGAATAGTGTCACCTGAGTAACTAACTAGCTTAGTTTTTGTTGGTTTCAGTTTTGGGGTGTACTGCAGGGTTTTGAAGATTGTCCAAGGTATGATGTTTGCCTGTGAGCCTGTGTCTACTTTGAACTTGACTGAACTCCCATTGACACATAAGTTGCGGAGATAGTCACTGTTGGTTTCCCGGTCTGTTTTGTTGACTCCTCCCACAGCATGAGATTTTCCCCTTGTCACTGCAGAGACTTTTCTCGTTCTACAAAGCTTGGAGAAATGGTTCATTCCTCCACACTGAAAACACCTCTTTCCATATGCTGGACACTGGCCTCTACGATGCGACAAACCACACCTATCACACCATTGCTTATCCTCAAACTGTTTGTATCTTTCTCTTTCTGGAGATCTTTCTTTACTGGACTTTATTGGAGTTAGACGGCGTACAGTGTGTATGTCTGTTTCAGGTCCCTCTTCACCAAGAAGCTTCATCTGCTTTTGTGACTCTTCTTCTGCTTGACAAATAGACATAGCTTTGTCAAGTGTAAGATCTTGTTCTCTCAATAAACGCTGTTGCACACGTTCTGAGAGAATACCACAAACTACCCTGTCACGGATAAGTTCATCCTCTAACACGCCAAAGCTACAGCTCCTGGCTAATAGTTTCAGCGCTGTTACATACTGGTTTATAGTCTCATCCGCTGCCTGGCTGCGTGTGTTGAACTTAAACCGCTCCATGGTGACGTTTTGTTTTGACCTGCAATAGTCTTCAAACCTTCTAAATAAAACGTCAATTTTGTTTACTTCCTTGTCCGCTAACCGCATTGTGTTGTAAATGTCCCTACCTGTCTGCCCTATCAGGTACAGGAATGTACAGCATTGCTCCTTCTCCGACTTATCGGAAAGCGCGAGTGTTAAGTACAGCTCCATAGTTTGTTTCCACGTCCGCCATTTTTCTGAAACCGATATACTGTCAGTGGTAGAGAAATCCATCTCACTGGGAGATTTTATGCGTTCCATTTCCCACAAAAGACCACTTCTGACACCATGTAATGTCGTAATAGCGCTCTGAACCACGATGCGACCCGATACACACTTCTTATATTAGATCCCAAGTCCACGACCTACCTGGAGTTGAAACAGACATTGACGATATTTTGGTATGGGGTTCATCGAATGAAGAGCACAACAGACGATTAGAAGCAGTACTACAGAGATGTCTGAAGATTGGTCTAACCTTAAACAGGGAAAAGTGCAAGTTTGGTGTATCTGAGGTAACTTACCTCGGTCACACTATCAATGCTGAAGGAATTCCCAGCAAAAAATCCGTGAAAGATCGTTTACGATCGTATCAGAATATTTCCTTCGTGCTATGTGAGCGATATAATTTCGCACAATGAATTTCATACGTCCTACCATCATAATGATAATAAACGATCGTGCAGAATCTTAAAAGTTTTATCGCGCACGGAAATATGACTATACTTCATTATAACGATAATAGATGATTGTTACCGATCTTAAAACTGGCGCGTATTATGCATCATGTCAGGATAATACACGATCGATCAATACGTTGCATATACATGTATAAAAGAGATTTATCATATTGGTACGAATTTTAAATATACAGAACGTTTTTAAGAACGGATTAATCATATACGGAAAGCGTATTATCGTTTATGATCATTATATATATAACATACAATGAAATAGCACGTTACGACATTTACAAAGACGATCTATATGCTACAACGAAATAGCACGATTTAGTACGATAATGAATAATCATATACGAAAGCTTATTATCGTTTATGATCCTTACAGGAAAAAAATATATATTTCTTACATACAAAGAAATAGCACGATTTAGCACGATTACTAAGCCACCCTACAGTGGAAATCATGGTACTTGATCCTAAAATTTTTCTTCATATGAATTGTGCTTACTTGAATTTATTTTGATTGATATGCACAGAAATGAAAATCTGACAACGCACGTCTGTTACATAAGTATTTGCCAATATGCCTTCATAAATAGTACGCATCACGTGACTTTTTGGTTTCACTATGCTCTTTGGTAGTAAACAAATTACCATGTGAAGTTTTAGGTGAATTTCTCCCTCGATTGCTTATGGATTGTTACGAATCGTGGCATATAAGAAGAGAGGGCGTTCCCCCATCGTTTGCTCGAGTTGGATTTTTAGTCCGGTAAAAGGAAGCGGCGTTTTCGATACAGACGCCATGTTTTATATGGTTTTGTGTTAGGTGAGCAACTCCGCTTTGCGCCATTTCTATGACTCAGAAATTTACGAGAAAGAGTACACTCAGTACTTAATCGCTGGAGATCTATTTTGCTGTGCCAATGCGCAGTGTATTGCTAACAAAATGCCTTCAAAGAAATCTGGCCTAAAAACGTAGCCATTTTGCAATGAATGACATTAAAATAGTTACGTTATTGAAGTTATCCTCTGTTTATTCGATTATGGCTGAGGGCGTTGGTTGTGTTGTTGACAAGGAAAACAGTTCATTACAAGCCAAATCACTCATCGCTTGCCGTGAAAGGCTAGTCCTGACCTCAGCTCGTGGCCGGGTCTCCCCTTGGAAATTTCCATTTTCCACAAAGTGGTTTCCATGCAGACGCTGCTGCTTGGCTAGCCTTTGTCGGTAAGCGGTGAGTGGTTTGGCCCTGAAATGAACCGTTTTACTTGTCAACAACACAACCAACGTCCTCAGCCATAATCGAATAAACAGAGGATAACTTCAATAACGTAACTATTTTAATGTCATTCATTGCAAATGGCTACGTTTTTAAGCCAGATTTCTTTGAAGGCATTTTTTTAGCGATACACTGCGCATCGGCACAGCAAAATGGAGCTCCAACGATAAAGTACTGAGTTTATTACTCTCTCGTAAAGTTCTGAGTCAAAGAAATGGCGCAAAGCGAAGTTGCTCACCTAACACAAAGCCATATAAAACATGGTGCCTGTATCGAAAACACCGTTCCCTTTTACCGGACTAAAAATCCAACTCGACCAAACGATGGGGAAACGCCCTCTCTTCTTACATGCCACGATTCGTAACAATCCATAAGCAATCGAGGGAGAAATTCACCAAAAACTTTAAATGGTAATTTGTTTACTACCAAAAAGCATAGTGAAACCAAAAAGTCACGTGATGAGTTCTATTTATGAAGGCATATTGGCCAATGCTTATGTAACAAACGTGCGTTGTCAGATTTCCATTTCTGTGCATATCAATCAAAATAAATTCAAGTAAGCACAATTCATATGAAGAAAAATTTTAGGATCAAGTACCACGATTTCCACTGTATATGCTACAACGAAATAGCACGATTTAGCACGATTGGTAACGATGCATTTTATGATCTTTACATGGATGAAAAAACGACACTCAGGAGGATTCGAACCAGCAGCGTCTTGATTTCAAGACACACAACTTTACAATAGCCCAACACAGCAGACCGTGTCATAATAGTCTCTATTTCACCCCTTAACATGATGAGTGGACAAACACACTTATAAAGCCTACCGGAAAGTCTAATTACCCGATAATTTGAATTAAAATAATAATAAATTGGATCTGGGGACAAGCGATAGCAGCACTGCGCACAGCAACTGGTTTTAAACACCCACTTCTGTATGGAGATTCGGTACGTCTTTGGTGCGCGAGTGGTTGCTTGATTCACAGATATACGCTTGGTGGCAGATGATATATGTTCTCTACCGTATCAGCGGGACACGGCAGAGATCCCATCGTTCTCATTAAGACCATGGAAAGAAGACTTGTGCCGTTAGTAAGTTGAAGTGCTTATAAATCACCAGTTGTACAAATTATATTTTGAAGGTGTGTGACTTTCATAAGCATGAAGGTGGGCATTCTTTAGAATATCTATGGTGTTACATGTCCTGAGTGCTTCCAAATCAGCACCTGTACCACTTTTGAAGGTCTCCAGGGAGTTGTGTGACCTTCATGTGTGTGGCCTCATCAGGTTAGCTGAAAGATATCAATCATTAATACACATACTGTATGTGTGGACTTGTGCATTTTTTTAAAAATAGCTTTAGTGTTACCTGTCCTGAATGCTACCACATTTGAAGGTGTGTGATCTTCATTGGTGTGGCCTCATGAGGTTAGCAGGAAAATTTGAATTATTAATACATACTTACAATGTATTTATGGACTTGTGCATTTTTTAATAATAGAAATGGTGTTACATTTCGTGAATGTTACCACATTTGAAGATGTGTAACCTTCATGGGTGTATGTCACCTTCATGGGTGTGGCCTCAAGTGGTTAGCAGGAAAATGCTAATTATTAATACACATATACTTATGTATAATGTATGTATCGACTTGTGCATTTTTTTAGAATAGCTTTGGTGTTACCTGTCCTGAATTCTACCATGTTTCAAGGTACATGTATGTCACCTTCATTGGTGTGGCCTCGTAAGGTTAGCGGGATAGTGCTAATCATATACGTACAATGTATGTATCGACTTGTGCATTTTTTTAGAATAGCTTTGGTGTTACATGTACCTGTTCTGACTGCTACCACATTTGAAGATGTGTGACCTTCATTGATGTGGCCTCATCAGGTTAGCGGGAAAATGCTAATTATTAATACACATATACTTATGTACAATGTATGTATCGACTTGTGCATTTTTTTAGAATAGCTTTGGTGTTACCTGTCCTGAATACTACCACATTTGAAGATGTGTGACCTTCATTGGTGTGGCCTCATCAAGTTAGCAGGGTAAATGCTAATTATTAATACGCATACTTACAATGTATGAATCGACTTGTGTATTTTTTTAGAATATGGCTCTGGTGTTACCTGTACTGTCCTGAATGCTACGACACTGATTTGAAGATGTGTGACCTTCATCCATGGTGTGGCCTCATGAGGTTAGCGGGAAATTTAATACCATACTTGTATGGTTTTGTGCAATAGCTTAGGTGTTACATGTTATGCTTTCTTAGTATACAACTCAGTTTTGCCTGTGTTTCATTCTTAAGATACACTTCTTCATTTTAATAAAATACATGGATAGAGTGATGGGCATTTGCAAAACTAACTTCAAATACATTTAGCTCACTCAATCCATGTAGAATGGGGAAACGACTTTAAAAACGGTGTATTTTAAGAATGGGACATAGAAAAAAATATGGGAAAAGTTGTGTTGGATGTATCATGTCTCATAGAAACAGATTTCTGTGGGTAAAAATGAATACAGTACCAAATTATCAAATTTAAATTGTTTTTTAACTTGAAAAATTGAAACTGTAAAGAGTAATGAAATCAGGGAAAGCATATACTTCCTCGATGCTGTCCCCCATGTAAATATTGTATCAGTTCTTTGGGTTAATAGAGCACAAACACGTTTTTAGAATATTATTTTTGTTTTTACATCATTATAACACAAATAATAAAACATAAAAAATTATAACATAATGTGTAATAAAAATTGCATATTGATGTATTCATTGCCGGTTGGATTGATGGGAAGGATTTTATAAGCATTCCCCATAAAATAAATTCTGTATTCAGAGAGACTTGTGATTTAAAGCAATGTAAAAGGGGCTAGCAAGAGTTGTTTTAGATCAAGAGAAAGTTAAATTAGTTAATGCATGGTAATAAGTATAAATTTCAGTCATGATTGTTTAATACATGTGCATTTTTTACCCAGCTGCAGATGCCATAAGATTTGGCCTTGACAAGCCAGAAATACTCGTAGGTTTTAGTATGAAGAGCAAGAAGACTGTAGAAGAAGAAGGAAACCGATTGATAGGTTTAGTGTGTTAGTATGTATTGCATTGTATGATGTCAATTCATTACGTTTTTAAAAGATGTTTTGTGCATGCGTATACGACGCAATATCACGAATGATATTATGCTGGATCGAGAACGACTATTAACGACAAAAGTAAGATGTATAAACTGCACGACGATCGTGAAGGGTTATTTACGTATTGATCCGCTGTTAAAAAGATGTAATACGATCACTCACTGTATTGATTTTTTTACTGACTTACCTTGTACTATACGATACGCTATAATCGTAAAGATATTATACGATCACTCACTGTATTGATGTTATACATCATCTTTTGCTTTTACGATAGTAGTACGATCGTCGACGTTCCTCTCAAACGAAATTCGATGTAATACGATCACTCACTGCATGTATTGATTTTTTAAATCACTCGTTGACTTACCTTGAACGATACGCTATAATCGTGCATTATTGAACCTGTAAAGATATTATACGATCACTCATTGTATTGATGTTATGCATCATCCTTTGCTTGTACGATGGTAGTACGATCGTCGACGCTCCTCTCAAACGAAATTCGTACTATAAGCTCGATCATAGACGATTGTTAGAACGATTGGCTCGTACGATTTTTTTGCTGGGTTTCACCAGACAAAGAAAAGATCAGGGCTATATCAGAGATGCCACCACCGGAAGACAAAAAAGGTGTATAGAGAGACTTCTGGGAGTCATCAACTATGTAGGAAAATTCATTCCAAATATGTCAGCGGTGACACACCCAATAAGAGAATTGTTGAGAAAGGATGTCCAATTTAACTGGAGTTGGGAACAGAGTGATGCCTTCCAGAAGGTGAAGAAACTCTTATCTGAAGCGCCGGTCCTTGCTTTCTTCAATGTTAAGAAACCGGTCACTGTAAGCTGTGATGCTTCCCAATATGGATTAGGTGCAGTTCTACTACAAGACTGTCAGCCAGTTGCGTATGCATCCCGTGCTCTGACGGACACAGAAAGGAGATATGCTCAAATTGAAAAGGAGCTACTAGCAGTGGTGTTTGGAATGGAGAGATTCAACCAATATGTGTATGGCAAGGAAGTAGAGGTGGAGTCAGACCACAAACCTTTGGAGGCAATAATGCTAAAACCCTTGTGTCATGCTCCACCACGTTTGCAGCGCATGCTTCTACGCCTTCAGAAGTACGATTTCAAGTTGAAATATAAGCCTGGAAACGAAATGCTAATAGCTGACACATTATCCAGAGCATGCATAAAGGACACAACCACAGATAGGAAGAAGAATTGTCATGTGCAGTGAATCTTGTTCTGAACAACTCCTCGGTATCAGATGTTTGGCTACAGGAAATAAAGGAAACCACAACTAAGGATCAAAGCATGCAAAGGCCTGAGAAACAGTCCCAGGTGCCCAAAGAAATTCAGGAATACTGGAATATTCGTGATCAGTTGTCAGAAGTTGATGGAATCCTGTTAAAGGGAGAGAAACTGATAATCCCTAATGCCTTGAGGAACAGCATGATAAAGAGGATTCACATGGGGCATATGGGAATAGTGAAGTGCTCACAACGAGCCAGAGAGGTGATGTTCTGGCCAGGTATGAACAAGGCTATTGAACATACAATTGCAAACTGTGATTGTGTCAAGAACATCGTGATTCCAACCCAAAGGAACCCATGTTACCAGGCCCAATGCCAGAGAGGCCATGGGAGATAGTAGCAACAGACCTTTTCCAATGGTCAGGCAGGGATTATTTATTAATGGTTGACTATTACTCACGTTTCATTGAGGTAAAGCTTCTGGAAAACACAAGCAGCTCAACAGTGGTGCATCATACAAAGTCAATACTAGCTAGACATGGAATACCGAATGTAATTGTTAGTGACAATGGACCGCAATTCACAGCAAAAGAATATCAGAAGTTCACAAGAGAATGGGGAGTACAGCATACCACATCAAGTCCATACTATCCACAGTCAAATGGCCTAGCTGAAAAAAGTGTACAGATCATAAAAAAGATGTGGAACAAGGCGTGTGCAGATAAACAGGATCTTTACTTGTGTTTGCTGGCATATAGAAACACAGTGATAGACAATTTGGCCTCACCAGCACAACTTTTGATGGGTCGGCGTTTACGTTCTAACTTACCTGTGGTATCATCACAACTTCAGCCGGAAGTAGTACATCCAGAACTGGTGAAGCTCAAACTAAAAGAGAATAAACAAACTCAGAAAAGGTATTATGACATAGGTTCTAGATCCTTACCTCCACTCCAGAAAGGGGAGAAGGCACGTGTTCGGATTCAAGGCAAATGGGAACCTGTGGTTGTAATCAATGATGCAAAAACACCACGTTCTTACATTGTGAGAACAGAATCCGGCAAAATCCTAAGGAGAAATAGAAAACACCTGATGAAACTACAGGAACAGGAGTTAGAAGTGGAAGATGTGCCAACAGCAAGCAACACATCTGGGGAGGAAGTGAACCAGAGAGAAGCAGAAGTCACAGATCAGAGAGATACAGAACCTACTGGGCAGGAGACAGATCGGCAAGATCAAATGGGGGTATCTACTGCTGAAGATCCACCTCAGGCCCCAGCTTTGAAACTCACCACAACAAGATATGGAAGAGTTAGCAAGCCACCAAATCGATATCAAGACTTTATACAGTTTTGAACTGAACAAGGGGGTTGTAGGATTAGATAATGAGATTCATGGGTATCACGTGCATGATGTGGAATTGAATTGTGTGTCGTGGACTTGGGATCTAATATAAGAAGTGTGTATCGGGTCGCATCGTGGTTCAGAGCGCTAATACAACATTACAGTATTGCAGATGACATTTATAACATCTGCGTCTAATTTGAGATACGTTATTACAGTATGTAATGTTTATTTCATGAAAAATGCATTGCATAGTATAATCGAATCGATTTTAAACGTATTGTTATACACTACTGTATAACAGTATGTATATAGACGTTATTGCGTATACGTGTGTATAACGTCTCAATATAATACGCAGTGTTATACACCGCTAATTGATGTTATACACTAGTGTATAACAACCCTTTTTACACAGTGTTATAGCATATTAAACATGTTTGAAATTCATGATCAATGTGGAAAAAACAACACGATGACCGCCTGTGTATGTGCCATTTCTGAGCTGGTAATATTTCCATATGGAGGTGAGGATTATAAAAGTACGGAGCTCGAGCGGTTGCTGCATACCGTATCCGAGCCGGACATGCGGTTTTCGACCTTAAAATCGCTGCGACTGCCAAGAGACTCGATTTGTTCAAGAGTAGAACATAAGGGTTGCATTGACGTCACGCGCGCGTCGTGTATTACTAAGTTACGTAAACTTACGTCACATGTATGTTGCTATTTATGCCAGTTGCTATAAATATGTACCATGTGAGCATATGAAACCGCCTTCTTTCCGCTGATGTTCGTTCCCGTCCGGTTATTGTTTATCTCGTGCCCATATTTATAGCAACATACATAGTGATGTAATAGGCGCGTGACGTCAGGTGTAACTGTATTGGAAATGTGCAAAATGTGTAACTGAATAAGATTATATACATGTACATAACTTCATAAGCACGGATACATGCATGTACATGGAAGACATAATCAGTTCTTTGTACAGCCCTCAATCATGTCGATGTAGCTGCACACATTATTACTTTCTGGCAATGCTTTTAGCACACTGTTTATTCTGCCATCAAAGAGGGTGAACGTTCCACCTGGAATAATAATACGGATATATTGCAGTTTAAAGCCAACTTCCATATGCTATACATTTAAAAATCAATCCATGCAAATATTTACCAACCAAAGAACTGAATTTCGGAATTCCATCAATCACTTTGTAGTAGAAGCAATCATACTCAATTGTATAAGCCTAATATTGTGTGCAGCACAATGTTGAAATGCGTGCCTTAAGTACATGTACAAATGCACACATATATGTATAACACCACAAAGCTTGTAAAAATAATATTCTCCTAACCTGTGTTTATGAACAGAATTCTCTTTCCAGCAAATCGCTGTGGATTGCTCTGCAGCTCTGACAGCAGCCCTCGTGTACCTTTGGCAGTGAAATCTGGATCCAAAGGTATTCCTGTCTTGATAGCAAGGTCAATCAATTGAACTGTTGATGGACATTAAAGCAAATCAGTTGAAAACGTACATGTACATGCATGTACATGTACACAAGTACAGAAAGACACAAGTGAATCATTTTCCACCTCCTCCCAATTTCTGTGTACTGACATACACTGATTGTACGCTGTACATTTGATGCATTTTGAACCAAACCACCCCAAAACAGGATGCATACATTTAAATAATAAATCTGCTAAATTCATACAGCAACTTATCACTCTAGCTCAAAGATAATTAAAGGCAACCTACACTACGTGTGTATGCTTCCTAGAAGTAAATAACTCTGACCAAGCTCTGCTTCTGTTGTGCATCCATAGGCTTTTCCAACGTAGCCCTCAATGATATCAACAATGTCTCTTGCGATTACAAGGCTTCCTTCTGGTGTACGTATATTATACTCTGCCAAAAGGTCGTCTACCTCCTTATATACAAGTTCTGCTTTCAGACTTATGGTCACTCCATGAACTCTGGATAGGAGATACAATATGGAAGCACAGGTATAGTACATACAATAGTAGGAATATCTACATGTAAAATGTTAAAGGGAGGGTGACATGGGGAAAAAAATACATAATGGCATATTCATGATTTATGTACTGCTCACAACAATTGAGAATTTTTTTGCATTTCTACATGTGTTGCTGTAGTATCTATGGTGAAAAGGTGCGCAACTGATGGTAAAACGACACGAGTTCAATTGAGGTTACCAAGCAATCATATCTTTGTAGTGATCACTTTGATGGGGTCTGTTTTGTGGTTGACTGCACTTGCTGCACAGTTTTGGGATGAAGAAAAGGAAGATGTTAGAAATTAGTGACGTTTCATATAGATACGATTATTCTGTGTATTTTGTATTATGGTATTAGATTAGCTGAAGTCCAAAAACATATAGACGTGCAGCCTGCTTTGTGTCCGAATAACCTTGATGTGCCATGATTCTAACATTGGTCCTTCAAGCCTGGGATTCTTTATGTAGAAATGAGTGAACAAGAACGTGTCCGGGCAAGAAAGAAACACGCATGAGGAGGTTATCGAGCATCTGGGACGTGAATCTTGTGTCATGTAAATTAAATACTGGAATCCTTCGAAGTGCACGCTTCAAAACTGAAGCAGTTCAGGAGCGGTTTGGTGGAGAAGCAACATATATTGCGTGCTCTGGATGAGATATAGGTGAGAAGATACAACAGACAGCTTGTTATCTGAAAGAATTGAACTCGCTATTATTTGAACCAATGGTGTTCTACACATGCAACCTGGCCAGAATTTCTGATGTTCGCCTAGGTGAGCAACAATTAGATCCACATCAGCACCAGTGTATATCTCTCATGAAGATTTGCAATGGGATTCAAGAGATGTGTCTGACACTGGTGTTTATGCAGTTCCAACAAGAGGAGTTCTTAACCCTTCCGAAATCAGTTACTCTGCTGCATCCACATCAGAGTGATATGTACCTGACACTTACAAAATCTATCCAGTTAGTAGATCAAGAGTAAAGCTCCCTAAGCTTTCAATGAAGAAGTTTAATGGCAACCTCATTACGTGGATGCCAAACCCAGATATCAGCAAAATTGATAAGTTCAACTATTTGAACTCATTGCTTGTAGACATTGTGGCAGAAGCTACATGTGTATATCAGGCCTTTCTATTACTGCATCTAACTATGAAGAAGCTGTAGGGACTACATGATGTGGTTGTGCTGACAAAGCATCTTGGAAACACCTGAGCTTGGATCCTGTGAAATTAACCAATACTAAAGTTCTATGTAGCATCAAATTGACTCCCACATTAAAAAAAACCTTAAGTCTCTTGATGTCCCTTCGTCTACATATGGCCGATTATTGGCTTCATTGCTGATGACCAAGAAACCCCAGTGGCTTAGGCTAATTGTGAGCAGGAAAATTAGCTGTAAGAGTTTTGACTTGAATGAAAATATCAAGGTATACAAAAATGAAACTGATGCAAAGGAACATGTTTTTGTGAACTTGGCTGGCCAAGTCATTAAACAGCCAAAGGAGCTCCAGACAGCAGCAGCTTTGATTACACATGAGGAGACCACAGAGACAGTTTGTGTGTATTGAAATTGGACACACTCATCCGGTTCATGCCATACAGTAACCAAAGGAGATTGAAGGGAAAATGTTCTAATGAAAACAGGATGGCGTTTCATTTGTCTGAGGAAACATCACATGAGTCGAAATTGCCATTCTCCCTTAGGGTGTTCCAATTTTAATGGGAGATATCATTCCAGCATTTGTGGCAAAGTGATGGATATTCTAAAGTCTACTCCCACTCTGCAGACATCTCTCAACCTAAATCTCCATTTCATATTTGGGTCAATCCACCATAAGTCAATCACTTTTCTGCATCACATCTTCAGATCATACATTGTCAGTCTTATTTACATTGTTCATTGCCATGATTTGGAGTAGCACTATACTAGTAAGGAAACGATCGCTCGTGTGAAGACTAGTAACAGAAATTGCAATTGCTGACCAGTCTAGAGGCCAAAATAAATTCACTATAGTTTGGTACTCGATATGACATAATACCAAATATTTATATCTGACATCAAGGGGCAGTCGGTAGGTAAATTCTACATCTATTGGTATAACTGGCGCCTTTAAAACCGTTCCTATCACGAGTTATACTCACCCATAAAGACGACTATGGAGAAATATTGGTCTGGGAACGAGAACAGTACGAGCGTTTTTAAAGCAAATGTGAAAATAATTGTCTTTGCCTTCTAATTTAATAGCAATAAAGAGTTAAAATATCTGTTTCTCAGTACGCGAGTTATACGTGGGTCACATTTTTAATGACATTCATGATACAGCACAATTCCTATATGAGTTACTACCATAACTCTCGATAACTCATGCATCATTTCAATTTCATAATGTGTACACATGATGTAACTTGTAGTAAAAATACAGTGAATATTTATTTAATCAGGACAGTTTCACGTAAATGCCGTTAACTTAAACGGATAAAATGTTATAAATTGTCTGCTCTGTATACATGTACATGTACATTGTACTTTGAAGAGCTTACACAATAACTAATGTAGTACAGTACAAGTATATATATATATGTAGGTACATGGATGTGTTCCCTGCAGTGAAGATCAGAGGAAGCGAAAGTACAGCATTATGTATAGGTACATGGTAGTAGATTAGCTCAATTTAATGTTTCACAACCAGACAATTTATGGTCAAATTTACAGGCTAAGGAATTATTGATCAATACAATTGCCCAGACAATATGGGAGATAAATTAAGCAAACCAAGATGCATGCTGTTAGTGTTAAAATGGTAGAGCAACAGATTGAAGCCACATGAGAGCAAAGACAACTTGATTCCTGGTTTAATAAATGTCCAGCTTTTATTGAGAGTACAGCTAATGTTAGAACCTCCACAAGAACACAGTACATGTAGCAATAGATATACATGTACATATACATGTGGTGGAGTATTCATCATTTGCAGCAGCTTGTGGCAGCTTCACCTACGGACAATCCAACGCAAGAATAAACTATAGCCAACTCTAAGCCTTAAATCTACACATGTACACATGTAATCTGCCACCCTTTAGTAACATTCTGCAGATTCATGACACTATGGATTCATATACCTACGTAACTGAATACAGCTATATCATTTCAATACCATCATTGTATTCATTTATTCTCAATTCATTCTGTAAACCTCCCTAATGTATCCTAATGTATTTGCATGGATGAAAATGTTGGGACAATTTTTATACGTGACAGAAAAATCTAGGAAAAGGTGATGTACTGCATTTATGTATATATTGTTAATAGGTATATATTGTAGCACACAAGCGTAGTTCAGTTCATTATCCTTTGCATTTGGTCATACGGTCCGTATCAATACACTACAGTTTATACTGGCATTTTGTCAACTGATACAAGTTTAAAAGGTACATGTAGCAAGAGCGCTGCTATACAAGTACTGATTTTAGATGTACAGATATATATATATACATGTACAGTGTACTAGTCATGTACACTTTGAAGTACTGAAGTATGAATATGTAAATACACATATACATACTTTATCTTTGAACCTGTCAAATAATTCGCCACTGCTACTGCACCACACGTCCCTGCAGTTCCTGCACACATCACAATATCATCAAAGTGTTGAAGAATGCCCTGCAGAAAAATCGTAATTATCAAATGCATGCTACAGTTACATGTACATACATTTAGCAGTATAATGGATCCAATACATCCTAAATGAACTTTTGATAAATGAGACAGTTTCCTATACTTCGTATATATTACATAAAGTTATAAAAATGTCTCCCGTTTGAATCACCATAACTTCCAAAAGGTAAATGATATTGACATCCTATTTTCAAAACTTCACACCACACCATTTCTTTATGGTAAAATACAATTTGGGGTCTTGCATATGCTCCGTGCAAGTATTGCAACATTCTATACCCCACTGGGTTCAAACCCGCCATAACTTTTGGTAGGAGTAATCAAATCGCTTCAAATTCGGTTTTAGGTAGAGGGGTCCTGTACTTATAGATCTCTACTATTCGTTAATATTTATACCATCTGTTACAGCACAAAGTTGGTACTAGATTCCTGCTCGAATCGTGCCGTTGTATTTACACGTAAATCGTTTCTATTCATCAAAGCACATGAATATGCGTACTTCCAGTGGGCTGAGACTTTGATAACTAATAGCCACACCTATACTGTGCTTGGTACATGGCAAGTATGCTTTGTCCCTTTTACAGCTGTTATTTGTTAACTTCTGTGTAGACAAAAGATATGGCAATGTCCACTGAAGACAAGCTCATCTGAGTTTCAATCGGCAGATGAGTTCGAGCAGTACAAATACGACATCAATATTTAAGATACATTTGACGAGGATGGGGAGATTGTAAACAGTAGTGACGGCAGTCGTACCACTAAATATGGTGGTTGTAGGGAGTGAGCAGCTGAAGCCACCAGCCCCACTCCGACATACATGTATGTGGTTAGCCACCTCACTACATTGCAAGTCCAGACAGCAGCCCCGCATAACCATCAGATGCCATGCAGAGCCACCAGCCCGCACTACCTATGGGACCACCCGCCCATATCAGACCCTACACAGGAGCCACCAACTAACCAATGAGATCAGCCTCCACTGTACAAGTGGAGATACTAGCCCTCTCATTGCAGATGGAGTTGGCAACCCCCACAAAAAATTTCAGGGGTGCTGTGAACTAGATGTACATGTACCAAATGAAGCCACAAATGCCCCCTCCTAACACCATCATGGAACTATTTGCCCTCACTGCAAATGGACTTACATGTACTTGCAGCAGAACTCCCTGTGTCCAGCCCCCCTCCTCCCCACCCCCACTATTGATGATTCACTGCAAGTTCAAGGAGCTAATGTACCAATTGTCATGAGATCTGGGAAGGGGGTACATACCATGAGAGGGAGCACCAGCTGCCACATTACCAAGGTTGAATGAGGGTCCTCACAAAACTAGACCCCAGCATGTGAAGTGGAACCATGAAATGGAGCCACACGTGCAATGGAGCCATTAGCCCTCACTACTGGCATGTGGACTCACATGGGGCAGGCCCCAAACACTGGGGCCAGCCACTATGGCCACCTATCCTTAAAGCACCGCAAGTTGAGTCAGCAGTCCAGGGGCCAATGAACCGTAGAATGCATAATTCCAGTAGAACTATTAAACCGCAAGTGAACTTTATAGCCTCACGCCCTACACACGCTACCTTGGGAATGCCTCTACAATGCCAGTGGAAAAGCTAGCCATCTCACTGCAAGTTGATTATCAGCCCCACACAGTATTACCACCCACTCCTCACTGCTTATGGAGTCACCAGACCTACTACATGTGAAACCATTAACCCTCACACTAAAGTGGACGTACTGCCAGGGGAGCCATCAATTACCAGTGGAGCTACCAGCCCCCATTGGACAAATGGAAACACCACCACCAAAGCAGCCTCCATTTGTAGAGTGTACATGTGTATGCTTTTTTTCCAGATATTTGTGTAGTAGATCTGAACTACATGTACATGTACATGAACATGTACATGTACATGTAAGTACCACTTAGAAACATAAAAGCTTCAAGATCTATCAGCATTCTGGACATTGGTATTCCGAATTGACAGCACCATGTAGTGGCGGGCCAAAGCTGGTCAATTTTGGTGCCCCAATAAATTTAATTTTTTTTGGCCCACACCACTGATAAAATTTGTAACACTACTATTGTGCATACCTTTGATGTACACCCCACAGTCATGTACATGTACATATATCAAACAAATACTGCATCCCTTTCCCGCAATGGCACCACAAAGCTTTCAATAGTAATAATGTGCTTATAGTGTTGAAGGGATGCAGTATTTTTATTTGGTACATACAACTTGTTGGTACACAGACATGTACATGTGTATATGTTGTACGAAGGTCAAGCAGTGCAGTCATTTGCGATCCAAATTAGATATTGTGAAGCAACATTTTGTGACACACATTATTTATCCAATATACATGTACATATTTTTATAACGGAAATATGCATGTAAAGTGCGCAGGTTTTGTGTAAAGATGGGCTTATACATCGCATTGATACATGTAGCTGTTACCTATACGTGTGCATTTCTGGTTGCGGTAATTACGGAACTGCATGTGTGAGTAAGTGTGTGCAGCAATATGCCAAGTCAATATACCTGTACATCTGATCAATGGCATACGTTATGTGCTGAAGAGCTAAGTGACAAATTTCAATATGTACTATCGTAAACATGAAACCCCTAATGATTTGTTTCTCAAGTAGTTATTATAATTTGCACATCATGTTTTGTTGTCATAGCAACTAAGCACGCACCACTGTATGCTCATTATATCCAACACCCATCATGTGCACTGCACATGACATACACAATTACATTTAACTTCCCATTCCCTCAACCTTCAATGTAATTTTCCCCTTCAATCTTTCTGTCATCAGTTTGCATTCCAGGGTCTGTATACAAATTAATGCTTTGCAACTCTAGCTCATAAAACGTGGTAATATGCACGAAATATGGACTAAAGCAGACATCAAACTTTTACAAATCATCTACATGTAAGGCACACATGTACATGTCTAATGCACACAAACAATGCAAAAAAGTGCACTCCTCTTTATACTTTGGCTAGTCCAACTACTTTTATGAGTTGGATTTGTTAAGGTGTAAAATGAACATATGGCATAATTGGTGATACCAACAGATGACAACAACCATGACAAACAAATCATTAGGTTGTGAGGTTGCAGACATTGAAAATTGCCACTCTGTGTTCTTCATTTCATACAATGTATAAGCATTCCATGGACACCTTAACCAAACCCAGTACATGTATAATCAACCCCTCACACAAAACAAGATCCTTCAGGTCTGTATACATGTATACTAACCTGTTCAATCATTTCCCTGAAGGCTTCAATGTAGCCCCACTCACCCACTACACTCATGCCACCAATGGGCACAGGGTAGACCTTACTATGAGGGTTGCTGCACCTACATGCATGACAATGACAAAGATATGCTACAATAATACCTGTATACGCATACTAGTACAATGTACTATAAAGTTAACTATTGTAACACATATTTACTATCTCAGGGCAGTTAAAGCATGGGTTCTCAATAGAAACCTTTTTTCTAACATAGTTGTTATGCACTGTGATATATTTAAATTATGAATGCATAATATTAAAGCCCGTATGAAACTCGATATAGTATTGCATTTAATGCGTGATGATGTCACGCGGACACGGCCAATTAATGAATATATACCTTAACCGTATGGAATCAAATACGGAACTGAAGACGTGACAGTAATGCCTTAAAAACTTTAGTACATATTGCACTTACTATGGACTACATATGTGCCGGTAGGACCTTTCTGAATTCAGTCTTAGTGGACAGATAAATTTAATAACGCTGTAAAGTTAGGACTCTTTTATCAATTTAATCAACTAATACTCACAGTAACTTGGTAATCAAGATCATGATCGTCTGGTCCTACTGCAATTCGGTAAGTACAATGACTCTAGAGTTTTATGGTAGATGTAAAAAAAATTAACTGGCACGGCATCAACTCAGTAAGCGTTGCTTTTGTTGAGTACTACCTCCATTTTCGCGCGCCACCACGTAACTAGGTTACGCACGCGTGCCGCTATGGCGGGATAAGCCCGCGTTCGTTCGGCTGCTAGGGTAATAGTGGAGCGTACGCATGTTTTTGTTTTGAATCAAGCGTTTGTGGGTTCTGCTGAGTCGTGCTGACACGGATATCACCCACAAACCGCATTATAAACGATTGTGGGTTTTGTGGGTGCTAACGTATACACTCATACACGCACACACAAACAAAGCGTGCAATGGCTTTCAAAGATAAACACAATAACAACTATTCGATATCAAATCCGGGAACTCTCTATGGCAATGCTCCTGAAAGTCCTCTGTATACCCCCTACATGTGTTCTCCTGTATGTTATTATATGGTGTGGTATGAGGGAAGATGGGTTTGGTGTGAGGAGGGAAGATGGGTTTGGTGTGAGGAGGGAAGATGGGTTTGGTGTGAGGAGGGAAGATGGGTTTGGTGTGAGGAGGGAAGATGGGTTTGGTGTGAGGAGGGAAGATGGGTGTGGTGTTTAGGGGGAAGATGGGTGTGGTGTTTAGGGGGAAGATGGGTGTGGTGTTTAGGGGGAAGATGGGTGTGGTGTGAGGAGGGAAGATGGGTGTGGTGTGAAGAGGGAAGATGGGTGTGGTGTGAGGAGGGACGATAGGTGTGGTGCGGATGGAAGATGGGTGTGGTGTAAGAAAGAAACATGGGTGTGGTGTGAAGAGGGAACATGTGTGCAGTGTGAGGAGGGAAGATGGGTGTGGTGGGAGGGAAGATGGGTGTGGTGTAAGAAAGTAACATGGGTGTGGTGCGAGGAGTGTAGTGTGAGGAGGGAACATGGTGCGGTGTGAGGAGGAAACATGGGTGTGAATGTGAGGAGGAAACATGGGTGTGAATGTGAGGAGGAAACATGGGTGTGAATGTGAGGAGGAAACGGGTGTGAATGTGAGGAGGAAACATGGGTGTGAATGTGAGGAGGGAACATGGGTGTAGTGTGAGGAGGGAACATGGGTGTAGTGTGAGGAGGAACATGGGTGTAGTGTTAGGAGGGAACATGGGTGTAGTGTGAGGAGGGAGCATGGGCGTAGTGTGAGGAGGGAACATGGGCATACAGTGCCGTCCACCCACAAGTTCACACTCGCGCGCGCTCGACTCACACTCGACACGCGCGTGACTCGATCGAGTGCAATAATGACACGCGCGCCATAACTCAAAGCAAAACAGCTGGAACAAAAACATATACTATTAATAGCTTGAAACTAACGTAATCATCTGTAGGTATGCCATAAATAGGTATTTAAGTGACGCTCGCAACAGCGCGCGTATCGAGAGCTAATTGCACTCGCTAATTGACTTGCGCTCGACTCGCATACACGCGTGAGCGAGTGCGAACTTGTGGGTGGACGGCACTGTAGTGTGAGGAGGGAACATGGGTATAGTGTGAGGAGGGAACATGGGCATAGTGTGAGGAGGGAACATGGGTATAGTGTGAGGAGGGAACATGGGTGTAGTGTGAGGAGGGAACATGAATGTGGTGTGGAGGAAACATGGGTGTAGTGTGAGGAGGAAACATGGGTGTAGTGTGAGGAGGAAACATGGGTGTAGTGTGAGGAGGGAACATGGGTGTAGTGTGAGGAGGGAACATGAGTGTGAATGCGAGGAGGAAACATGGGTGTAGTGTGAGGAGGAAAATGGGTGTAGTGTGAGGAGGGAACATGGGTGTAGTGTGAGGAGGAACATGGGTGTAGTGTGGGGAGGGAACATCAAGGCATAGTGTGAGGAGGGAACTGGGTGTAGTGTGAGGAGGGAACATGGGTGTAGTGTAAGGAGAGAACATGGGCGTAGTGTAAGGAGGGAACATGGGTGTAGTGTGAGGAGGGAACATGGGCATAGTGTGAGGAGAAAACATGGGTGTAGTGTGAGGAGGGAACATGGGTGTAGTGTGAGGAGGGAACATGGGTGTAGTGTGAGGAGGGAACATGGGTGTAGTGTGAGGAGGGAACATGGGCGTAGTGTGAGGAGGGAACATGGGCGTAGTGTGAGGAGGGAACATGGGTGTAGTGTAAGGAGGGAACATGGATGTAGTGTGAGGAGGGACCATGGGTGTAGTGTGAGGAGGGAACATGGTCGTAGTGTGAGGAGGGAACATGGTCGTAGTGTGAGGAGGGAACATGGGCGTAGTGTGAGGAGGGAACATGGGTGTAGTGTGAGGAGGGAACATGGGTGTAGTGTGAGGAGGAACATGGGTGTAGTGTGAGGAGGGAACATGGGTGTAGTGTGAGGAGGAACATGGGTGTAAGTGTGAGGAGGGAACATGGGCATAGTGTGAGGAGGGAACTGGGTGTAGTGTGAGGAGGGAACATGGGTGTAGTGTAAGGAGGGAACATGGGCGTAGTGTAAGGAGGGAACATGGGTGTAGTGTGAGGAGGGAACATGGGCATAGTGTGAGGAGGGAACATGGGTGTAGTGTGAGGAGGGAACATGGGTGTAGTGTGAGGAGGGAACATGGGTGTAGTGTGGAGGGAACATGAGCGTAGTGTGAGGGAACATGAGCGTAGTGTGAGGAGGGAACATGGGTGTAGTGTGAGGAGGGAACATGGGCATAGTGTGAGGAGGGAACATGGGTGTAGTGTGAGGAGGGAACATGGGTGTAGTGTGGAGGGAACATGGGTGTAGTGTGAGGAGGGAACATGAGCGTAGTGTGAGGGAACATGGGTGTAGTGTGAGGAGGGAACATGGGTGTAGTGTGAGGAGGAACACGGGTGTAGAGTGAGGAGGGAACATGGGTGTAGTGTGAGGAGGGAACATGGGTGTAGTGTGAGGAAGGAACATGGGTGTGGCCTTCTGTGCACCTTTTGCCTCATCTAGAGCACTCCTACGGTCCAGCTAGGGCATTGAGAAGGGAACATGGGCGCTGGAGGGAACCATCTACATGTCTGAAGTTGATTATTAAAACACACTACTACATAGCAGAGAGATAGCCATACATAGTGGAATAGCACACACTCCTAAATCACGTATGGGTCGTCTGTACATACATACCATATGTAGCGCTCTAAATAAGTAGCAAACACTAAATTGCTTGCACAATTTTAGATCTAGCCTGCACACCTTCCTCGTAGTACTAGTAGGCCCAGGCAGGTGGGCTTAGGCTAGAATCGATCGATAAATGAATACCTCCCTCAGTTATCATTTCAAAACACACCGCACAACGCACACTCAGTGACTCAAGCAAGATAAACACGCTCGTATGACTGTACAGTTTATTATTATACCAAGCACGACTAGGCTCCTTTGCCCGTAAACATATACTGCATCATACATGCCTACACACACACACACACACACACACACACACACACACACACACACACACACACACACACACACACACACACACACACACACGACACTAAATAACGCCCCGAATCAACACTAAATACATATACGCCCCCCCCCCCACACACACACACACACGCGCGCAAGTACACACGACACAAAACACAGGCTCCCACGCGCACCCACATACAAGCACACAAACATTATACAACGTACTTAAAGATTGAAACAAAACACACGCAGTGAACATAACAAGAGAGAATGACAATATCAGCCGCCCGGCCGCGTCACAATGAATTTCATTAACTCTACAATTTTAAAACCCACGCCTTAACTGCCCTGAGATGTGCGTGTGTGTGTGTGTATGTGTGTGTGTGTGTACATGTATGTATGTATGTATGTATGTATGTATGTATGTATGTATGTATGTATGTATGTATGTATGTATGTATGTATGTATGTATGTATGTATGTATGTATGTATGTATGTATGTATGTATGTATGTATGTATGTATGTATGTATGTATGTATGTATGTATGTATGTATGTATATGTATGTATGTATGTATGTATGTATGTATGTATGTATGTATGTATGTATGTATGTATGTATGTATGTATGTATGTATGTATGTATGTATGTATGTATGTATGTATGTATGTATGTATGTATGTATGTATGTATGTATGTATGTATGTATGTATGTATGTATGTATGTATGTATGTATGTATGTATGTATGTATGTATGTATGTATGTATGTATGTATGTATGTATGTATGTATGTATGTATGTATGTATGTATGTATGTATGTATGTATGTATGTATGTATGTATGTATGTATGTATGTATGTATGTATGTATGTATGTATGTATGTATGTATGTATGTATGTATGTATGTATGTATGTATGTATGTATGTATGTATGTATCGGGAATGTGATAGCAAGGCTCAAGCTTAGAACTTAATTTCATTCATATAGTCATGGCTGCCTATGGAGGATGCCATCTTTGGTGGATGCCTCAGGATGTGCTATCAAATTCCTCATCTCTAGGTCAGAAGGGTCTATTTATTGTGACATTTACAACTCAATATTCACGATAACGATAACTAAGTTTCTTGTTCATCGGGAACATTATCACCATTACAAATACAATGTACATGCACACCCGGGTGAAAAAATAGAAGTTGCATGTACATCTCGCAACTATGCGTGGAAAGGGGCCATCATGTAAGTGCACGAAAACATGTGGTTTTCAAAACTTATCTCCTTGATTGTGCATTAGAAGAGTCAAATTTTTCAGGTACATTTACACAAAGCAGTCCAGCGTCTATAAAAATCCAAAGATCATTTGGTTTGCCATGCATCGTTCCAAGGATATTCACATTCAAGTATGAACCTGATTTTGTGGGCTTCAAGAAGAAAAGCCCGTGAAATCAGGTACATACTTGAATGTGAATATCCTTGGAATGATGCATGGCAAACTAAACAATCTTTGGATTCTTATATACACTGGAAAGCTTTGTGTCTATTCTAATGCACAATGGAGATAACACATTTTGAAAACCACATATTTTCGTGCACTTATGGCCCCTTTCCATGCATAGTTGCACGATTTAACTTCTATTTTTTCACCCAGGCATGTACATTGTACATGTACATGCAAATACATTGATAATGTAGCATATGTGATCTGCACCTTGGAATTCACACAACACTGCTTTCTTGTCCTCTGGGTTTCATACCAAACAATAGTACAGTCATGCAAACATTGAACATTAAAATTCTCTCATAATGTGCTTGCTTGATAAGAAACTAAATGTAGACCTATATGAGGTTAAAAGGTTATACTTGTAATTATGCTGCGTTTCTGCCTATCTACATGTACCTCATGAGTGATAATATTTCTGACTATGCTTTCTCTATTTCGATGGACACCTTGTCAATCACTTTTATGCATCACATCTTCAGATCTTGATGCAACTTCTCTTATTTATTTGGCTTAATACAAAATTATGCCTATTAGCAACTTTAATTGGTTTACGAAATATATCATCCTGAATAATTGATTTTCTACCTAAAATTGCAACTTGGAGGGTTCATACCTTTGCCGCTACAGTGCTGATGCTGGTATATCAAGCATCAGTCAAATGGAAACTCATTATTAGCACAACTGACATACATAAATCATTTTTCAGGGTGGTAAAGAGTTAAGTATGGAACTTGTTTAACATTTACTTTACACAAAAGAAGACACTAGGCAGTTGATACTTAAGGTTTTGATTTCACCATATTGTAGTCATTGTTGGTCTCAATGTTATCCTTTTAAAAATAAGACCTCTTCTGTGTAAAGAAAACTTTAAACAAGTTCCATACTTAACCCTTTCACAACCCTGCAAAATGATTCACACAGGTCAGTTGTGCTAAAACAAATGAGCTTCCATTAGATCCAGCATCTGCACTGTAGTGGCAAAGATATGAGCCCTCCAAGTTGCAATTTTGGTAAAAATTTGAAATTATATTTCATGAACCATTAACCTTTAATTTCCAGGTCGAAGTCCTACATGTAAAACCAATATTTTTTTAAAATTCATTACCAATAGAAATGCAGGTTATTGGCATCCATTTCTCTACCGTTGTTTGATGTGTCTATCGTGCTAAATCTACCAATTGTCAATCTATTTTATACATGTATATCACACATGAGGTCATTAAAAATGCATTGTAATTGTCGTTGAACAAGATATGACAAGTATAACTTTTTTGAATGTTTTTTTGAAGCTTGATGTGTGTGATATTTTACATTCTATGGCCGTGTTGACTGTTCCAACTCTAATCAGTGTTGCTATTTTTACCAAAAACACACTATTTCTTTTCAAGATTTTGTCCATCCACTTGGCTATTCCAGAAACATGCAACTGACAAATACATATCGTTCAAACGCTTGTGGAGCTAGCAAATTCCTAATCTACAATGTAATTTTTATCTCCTTAGTGCAAAAGACCTGTCTTACTACACCTTACTTTAATACGTTCTGATCTTTCCAACATTACTTGTTGGTACTTGAAGTTGCTTTGTGATTTACCGAAAACATATCTTTTGGCAATGCAGTATTGTTAATCTTTGAAGAATTGCAAGGAAGTACCAGTATTATCTGAACTGATGAGATACTTCTACAGTACAATGGGTTTCTGATTTGTTCTCTGTTTATATGGGGTAGATAAAAAAGAAATTTAACCTGCGTCCTACATGTATGCCTAGGATGTCTGGAGATTAAAGGTTAAAGTTATTATGTTGCTACAATGTACACATGTAATAGGCATAAAAAAAATTAACATTCATATAATATGAGAAGTTGCATCAAGATCTGATTGTGTGATGCAGAAAAGTGATTGATACAGTGAGGATTGACCTACAGTAAGAGGATACCACTTTAATTTTTATGGCTTACGAGCCAATACAATCTGTTTTGGGTTATTACTAAGAAAATTAAGTTTGCTAAAGATTGAAATTGTGTTCAGCATAACTCTAACTCGGAAAGTCAATTAGTACCAAACAAATTCGGCAGTAAGTTTGTAATTTGTCCTCTCTAGGTTTTTTTCATAACAGCTAATATTAAGCTTCAATCCTGACAAAGATCAAGATCAATAAACCTCTAATCCGTGCGAATCTGATCAAGAAGAAGAAGTAGGAGAAACTTTTTAAAGGTTTGAGTGTGGGAACGAGTGAGCGTTATTTCTGTTGTCTGACCTTTTAAGCGTCGGCAGTTTTACTACATAGTACGTATTCAACGGCTCTATCCTTATATGGTCACTAAAGTCCAAATGATTTTACAGTACATTGGTAATCAGTAGTGGGATCGGGTGTATTGCTAATCGCATTCACAAATCCTATTGTACATGTGCATAAACAGAAAATAGTAATTGACATGATGTACATGTACAACAGCCCAAAATAAAAATTATAATGTTGCAAAGTACATGTACACATATATCACAAGTACCTGAGTGCTTCCACATATTTATCAAGTGCTTCGTTGTAGTGCTTGTCTGTAACAAGAGTGGTGGTTGGATAGAGTGCAATATGCGCTCCAGAGAGGCGGTCCAACAGAAGGTTCCCCTCACAACCAACATCAGTTGGCTTCTGTGTAAAATAAAAAAGGGGTACATGTAGGTCATATAGTGGTTCTAAATCAAATATTACAGTCTAAGTTGTAAGTGTACAGCAGCAAATAAAAAGTACTACACATGTACATGAACAGATTTTGCTTGATCCTATGTAATTGCATGTATACATATGTAAGTATGTCTGATCTGCATTATCTCTTAGCTGTAGATACAGTATGGCTTGCTTTGGACACCACAGCAAGACATGCCGACTAGTTTTAACACCGCTTCCGTGAGTATTTTTTGTCAAACCAACCTTTTGGAAAATTAGTCGGAAAAGTTGTGTATGCTTTAGAAAGCATATTTTCTGATAGGCCAATTCTTAATGAGCCATTTGGTACAAATTTTAACTTTGTGACACATATATAAACAACATACTTGTATCAGGTGAAACTTACGCACTTTCCTGTTTGCTGATGTTCGAAAGCTGATCAGTACACATTTTTCCTATCGCTTTTCAACAAAATCTGATGGTATTTTTAGATTCTTCTGGATACCAAATAGAGGCCTAGTGAATAGCATATTCATAGCTAGCATAGTTTACGTGCAAACTGCTTTGTTTGGTATATAATATACTCATACCCAGACTATACACTTGTTATTTCGCACATGCACATTATAAGTTTTTGCAAAAATAAAAGAAGCCAGTGTGCAACAAGTGCCATGCAGGAACAACTGCACAAAAGTACTGCACGTGCCATCCAACGTATGCGTGATCAACCAGGCAAGGAAATGGCTTTGTCTAATTCTGAACCACCACCAAATCCTGAATGTGTAACTCAGGAATAACTCTAATACTGCAGACATTGAGGTTACACCAGTGATGTAAGACAAGGATTCGATCAAGCATGCATCTCAGGCACACATTTTGAAGGCCTGAAGCACATGCTTGGCTGTGGCTTGCTTTCATATGACTGCACATGGCTGTGGCTTACATTATATACTACAGTAATGGCACTAATAGTATTATAGCCCACATCTACATGTACATGTGTAAATAACGATAGACATAATTTTATGGAACGCACGTAACAATGCTTTCTAAATCACATCATGTAAAATAGCGCCAGGCATGTACAGATGTACACATGTAGGCTACAAATACAATTATCCCCTTTCATTTTCTGTTACTGCAGTACAGATAATGTTGGATGGTGATATCAATTATCACAAACTCCTATTGCAACTCCCACAAAATGTACAATGTGGCCCATCCTACTTGCATATACATGTAATTAATCCTCAGCCCTTTGCAAACTAATAGCCTCACCATTTCTGTGTTTTTTGTAACCAGAATAAGATGGCACTTCATTCCAACCTGGGCTGCAGCCAATGCTGTCGTCCTGGCATGATTGGACTGGAGTGATCCAATGGTGACAACTGTGTCACAGCCCTGTTGGATTGCATCAGCCAATAGAAACTCAAGCTTCCTGCTCTAGTCAGGACAGAGTGGAAAATACAATGTAATACACTTACATGTATATACACTTCAGCTGCATTTCCCCTGCTCTTAAAAGTGCCCACCATTTCACCATTGTACTCCAAAGTCCTGCCTGTTTTTAATCATCCAACCTTACAGAGAAACCACTTTTCAACAGGGTAATACATGTATTCTTTACCACTGTACATACAAATACAGTACCATATTTTTACTTACGTGCATCCATGCATACAACCGTTCCACTGTAATCACATTAGAAGTTTACAAACCCCAATAAGGCATGTATATGTACTTGTAGTTGAACCTGCATGGCATGCACATGTACAATAATCATGTAAAATGTTACATGTTTGTACTGACAGCATCACACAATAAAAAGGCCACAAGCATGGAGTGCATTAATGAAAGATACATGTTCATGTAGGGATGTGCAAGAATACATGTTCATGGCTTTTGAGGTAAAGTTTTGGTTGTCCTTTACAGTGAAAATCGTGGTACTTGATCCTAAATTTTTTCTTGATGTGAATTTGGTTCACCTGAATATTTTTTGATTGATATACACTGAAAAACAAATCTGACAATGCACGTTTGTTGCATAATTGTTTGCCAATTAGCATTCATAAATACTACGCATCACCTTGGATAGTAAACAAATTACCATTTATAGATTTAGGTAAATTTCTCTCTAGTTTGGTTATGAATTGTTACGAATCATGGTATATATAAAGAATGGCCATTTCCCCATCATTTGCTTGAGTTGGATTTTTAGTCCGGTAAAAGGAAATGGTGTTTTCAATACAGACGCAATATTTTATACTCATTTGTATTACATGTAGGTAAGCCATTTTGCTTGGCGCGATTTCTATGTCCCAGAAATTTACGAGAGTAGTACGATCAGTACTTTATCGTAGGAGATCTTTCTTGCTGTGCCAATGCATATGACTAACTAGTTTAGCATTTTAAAAAGTGGGATTTCCACTTGTTTGGTTGATATCTTCTTATTATGCCTATATTCATTTAGAAGCTAGATGCTTGCAAGGTCAGGTTTTCACCCTTTGTTCATGGTTACGCAAACCAATGCGGCAGTACAAAGTGCCAAAGTTCGAGTGGATAAAATGACACACTGGCAAATGGTGCCGAAGTACATGTAGATAGATGTATTGCAAAAAAACTCCAAAAAGCAAGGAAAGGTGGTAGAAGTGACTGGTGTTGGTCCCAAATACGATTACATGTCAAATGAAGCGATGGCAAGTGAACAGAAGAGATGGAGTGTGGGTTAGTGCTACCTGGTTCTGCAAAGCCTAAGCGAGTGGAGAGGAAGTGAAAGAGATGAGCTCAATTAGATTCCACAGGCAGCAAATGTGAGGAGGTTGATGAGAATGACGAGGGAAATCAGTAAGAAGGATACATGGCCTAATTGGTTAGGTTTAACGTGTATAACGGGTTAGGCAGTTCACCGGGGGATTAAAGGTTAAATCAATTTTAATTATTATAAGAGTAAAATATTTAACATTTTAATGCTTACTAATATTCAAATGAAATAGAACTTGATTATTTTGGCTTGAAATATTTTTGCAGACATCCTTATTAGTTTACACAAGTGAAATAAAAAGAAACACTACAGATCACAACCATGACATGAGGTCCGGGTATGAACTTTAGATTTTATTGCATAAACTGTTGGTTAAATGTCTAAACTATCACAATTCATTATCAAGAATTTCAAACAACAGGGCTTAATAATTAGTGCAAAATAATTAAATTGGTAAATTTTATAAGAGCATGTATTGTAGTGTTATTGATATTAAAAAAATAACCCTGCATGATGGACACTAAATAGTATAAATAATAGATATTGCTGACCATCCTCTTACGTGTACTATAATATTTCAACGTGCAATTCACGTAACGGGTCGCAATGTGTTAGATTGCTCGTAAAAACATTGTGATATAACCACGTGTAGCGCACAAGAGATCGCACGGGTGAAATAGGAGGACCTTCCATAACTAAGTAATACAGCACGAAGCTTCTGGTATGAGATCTAATATGGTATGCCGCTTTTTGCCACATCAAACTTCGGAATTTTTAAACGCTATAAACACAAGTGACTTACGATTTTAAAATATCAATAAAGGTAACTAACTTGCTATTTACCATGGCCGACGATAGACGAATCACTAATGTAGAAGCCTTTGAAAAGTACGTAGCAAAGTTCAAAAGTAACACCAAGGCAGCAAGACAGTTTCTGCTTGATGAAGGATTGGATACTGGCACAGATGAGCTTGGAGTTCTTAATACATGTACAAGTAGGTGGGTATATCGGATTTGTAGCCTTAGGAATAAATGGGCTAGATTGTCCAAAGGGCAGAAGAGCGACAGTACAAATAAGGCCTTTTTGAATTCCAGCAAGAGACCACAATCGTGATCAACGTAGTGCAAGTATCGAACGAACTGTTGCTGGAAGTTTAGATGATGGAACGAAGTGGTTGGTGTGCAAGATGAAGAGAGTATCAGTAAAATCACTCCACTCAACGAGCTGAGCCCTCGTCACACTAAAAGAAGAACAGATGCATTGTTTTCTTTACGGAGGAAGCAGAAGAGCAGAAGATAACAACTCAATTGTTAGGATTTCAGCTTCATAGAGAAAACTACATCCACGACAGAGCTGTTGCAGCAATAGGTCTGAAGCTGTTTCACAAAGAAGCAATCACCAGAGAGATAAGTTTGGATGAAGGTTTATGTTATCAACTTACAAGCTTGGACGTACAGGGTACAGTAGTCTTAGGCAAGAGCTGAAGAGCAGGGTTGAGTTACCACCACACTACAGGTTAATGCAGCATAAGGATACCATAATGCCAAAGATACTCTGTACATCCTTTGCCTGGTGTTTCAATCAGAGTCCAAAGGTTGATACAGCAGCTTGGTTTGCAACATGGTACATGTAAGTACATGTACACATGACAGTAAAGGAGGGTCTGGAAGGCATAGTGTATATGACCAAAAGGGGAATGTGCACACACATAACATGATTATGTGGATGTGGGCGGCTTTAGAGGTTTATAAGGATGTCCCCGTAGTGAATGCTGATCCCAGTCTACCAAGTACAAGTACAAGTGCCAATGGACGTGACATAATCTGGAATGAACCATCTCCAAGCAGTCCTGATGCAGCTAGACCAATACTCTTGGTATTGGGTAAAGAGGACAAAGATCTACTTTATAAGACTGTACCCCCTGTAGATGTTGAGATGAAGGAGTTGCAGTCCAGTGGTGCAAAGTTATTTGATGCGGAAAGAGAATTTTATTTGATGCTTAAGTTCCATTGAACAATGAATGATGGAAAGATGCAGAAGCTTCTACTGGGATGAGGTGGTGCATTCTGCATTTTGTGTGCATACTCAGATGAAGAGGTTGTTGAAGAGTATAACATTAAGGAGGGTTTTTAAATAGGAAATGTAGATATTGAAGCTCTACATGCTTTGTATGATGATTTAGCAGTTGATGGGTAAGTACAATGCAACGGAGGAGACTACAGTGAACGTGTTGGGCTAACCCAGAGTCCATTATTAACTATTGCCATTCAAACATTTCCCATACTACATGCATTGCTGAGGGGTCTCGATTAAGATAGTGTATGAACTAAAAGCTGGTGTGACTGCATGGATACAGAATAGTAAACATAAGGAACGTGTAGATTTGGCAAAGAGAAAAGTCCAAGAGTACATCAAGACAAAGACAGGAATGACAGTGGATAAACCTGATCCAGTGGGAGCTGGTGGTACAACTACTACAGGTAACATAGCCCGAAATCTTCTGTTTGATCCTGCAAAAAGCCAGGTCCTGGTTGAATGTGTTTCTGAAAAATCTAGAAAAGATGGAAGGTGTGATAGGAACGTTTTTAATGAGTTTATTACTAATTTATCTGTAATTTGCACAGCAGTTTCCTCAAAACGAAATGTAAACACTGAAGAAATAGATCACCTTTGCAAAGAAAAATCGCTTTTGATAGTAACACATTGGCCCACCTTCAGGTTTACTCCTTCCATGCATCAAATCCTGGCTAACTCAGCTGCATTGATTGATGAAAATTCTACTTTTAATGAATAGATGTTCCCATTATCCTCTACACTAATACCATTCCGTTGTTACAGTAGTTCACCAATTTCTACGTCAAGTGGACGAATGATCTTCACAAGCAGTTCACTGTTTTTTTTACATAATCGGCATAGCTGCATCAGGGCTGCAAGGTGCACCTTCAACCCTTGGGCACCACTTGCATTTGCAGAACTTCAGGATACGCTTAGTTTATAGGTGCCAGTAAAGCGCTATAGTTAACATAGCGGAAAAGGGTCAGCCTCTTCCTCCTTGAAATCTGACTATTTATAAATCTGACTGACTGTTGATTTCATGATCCAAAAATATCTCTTGCTTAAAGTTCTGAAAGGTATGCTTAGACTGCTCACTTTCTGGCTCTACTAAGTTTTACCCACTTGCTTCAAAGAAGCCCATTCGATTTACCCACTTTTTCTTCATCCCTCTTATTTGACCAACTACTTTTTCATCAGCTATAAAATGTTCTGCTACATCTAAATCTCTTTACATATCTCTCCCAAGCTTCACCAAATGTTGTTTATCTACCTCTTAAGCCATAAACGCGCAGCCGCCAAAGAACAAAATGAAATGAACAAAAACTCTGTAACTTTGATCGCCGATGCGCAGAAAGGATACAACCATTCAAACGAGCCACTACAATCACTTGCACACACACATCTTAAGTACAGTATATGCGCCGCAGGCCAGCAGGCTCATGCAGGCCTCTAAACAATGTACAAAAAAACGGATTCTACTGTTATTGTCCGCACACAAAAAAAGAAGGCCCAGGTGCCAGAAAGTCTCGTAAGTCTTAATTCCCACAGTCCACTCTTGTGTTAATGTATTGTTATTATAAACATGGCACTGTGTATAGCACTATTGTTTTAAACTATTGTTGCTCTAACTTAGATGGCGGAGGGAGGTGGCGCCTAGATGTTGCTAGTGCCAAATGATAGGTAACTGTATTTATGTGTCATAAAGGGCCCAGATTCAACTAGCCATTAGGTTAAACTCAGTACAAGTACAATTTTTTAATGATTTTTGTGGTAAAAACTTTAAGAATTTATGTGTTCAATATTACAAACACTATAAAGTATCGTTGTAAATAGGAGATAAAATGCAATGCAGTGCACATATCTATAACTCAATCAAATTGTCCTTATTTATGCTTTGACAGACTGCCACTTAATTAACCATAAACAACTATGGAACTTTCTCCTGCAGATTATAGACGCTGCTGCAAGGCGTTATAAAACTAATAATAAACAAAACCACATACATTATACTCCACTCATTTCATTTTGTCAGAAGACAGGTTACCCAGTGAGGCAAGTACTAGTTATAGGATTATGCTGGGAGCTTTGATCTACATGTATACATGTACATATATAGTGGGCGTAGCCCATTTCACCTGTCTCTTTATAAGCTTGGGCCTACAGATACATGTACGTGAAGGTGATAGACGTAATGATTAACAAATATGCTGCACACTTTGTTAGGAATCAAGAAGTATGACCTACATGTACATGTACGCAGCCTACTCATCGACGAGCAGCAAATCTGCAAGCAAACCTTATTTCCGGAGAGGTAGCATCCGGTCATGTCGTCTCTTTTGATGTGAACCTCAAAGCCGCTAGGGATGCCGGGCAGGTCCCACTTGTGGATCGGCGTCGGTGCCATGATCAGCTTCACGAACAAGCAAGTAAGCGTAATGTGAGAGTTTACCACTCCGTGCAAGAATACGTATTTCTGGTACAACACTTACCTGAACACGGTGAGATGGTAACCAGGACAGCACCCGGGCCCATGGAGGGCAATCATACGGCTTGAGTGCGTACTGGCAAGCCGCCATTTCAGTCTCGTACCCAGGGCATGCACAATTATAGTTTTAGGGATGGATCGACATCTACAAAACAACATCGTAATGAAATCTCGCATTATCGTGCTTTCTGATTGGTCAATTGTGTGGTTTCACCACGACCATGTCCCAGAGGCCTTGGCCCTAGGGAAGAGCGCGAACTATTTATTTATCGCCAGTATTATAGCGAATCGAATAATTTATTAAATGGTGGAAGGTCATATTGTTACATCTTGGCAAATTCATGAACCTTAGCAAATTCATGTGGTTATAGATTGATGGCACGATGGACAATCCTAGTACAGAGCTGTTTGATTATGGGAGCTAAAACTTGGTATAGTTATTGTACGGCAATATAATACTGTGATGGGCTGTCTGCAGGATCATTGGATCTATTCATTTGGTGACATGGTTGTTCATCTCTAGTCAAATCTGCATGTACATGTACGCGGTATAAAAATTAAAATGGCATTAAATAACAATTTTACCTATATTGGCTGAACAATTGAAACAGCCAATGAGGTCGCGGCACTTGGTGGCACTACTTTCGATGTTTGGAAGTGCTTCAAAATCGACATGATCGAATACGCGCGGCGGCTAATCATTAATAATACAAAAGTAATTTTAAAAGTATATATTTTAATGTTAGCACCTATAGCGGGGGGGGGGGGGGGGTGCTCAAACACCCGGACTCCACTCCCCCCCCCCCCCCCCCCCCCCCCCCTCCCCTTTCCCCTTGGATACGCCACTGCTTTATCTATCGATTCGTTCTGTTCGTTAATTTTTATGCCAAAATTTCGTTACGGACCGGAGATACAGTTGAACAAGCTACGTGCACATTTTCGCCCTCGATTCGCGCCAGTGATTTGGGCAAATTGAGTCCCACTCGATGTATGGGGAGCCGGTGATTATTACATTGGCGCGAATCAAACGTGGACGTAGTTTGTTCAACTGTGTATCTCCGTAACGGATGACATAAAAATCTACGAACAGAACGAATCTATAGTAAAGGACCTCTCTACCTAAAAACAGAATTTGAAGCGATTTGATTACTCCTACCCTCCTACCGAAAGTTACGGCGGGTTTGAACCCGGTGGGGTATCGAACGCTGCAATACTGGCACAGAGCAAGTAAGGCCCCAAAACTAAAAATTTTACCTTACAGAAATGGTGTGGTATAAATAGGAAGTCAATGGCCTTAACCGTTCGAAAGTTATAATGATTCTAAATGCAAAGCAATTTTATAACATTATAAATATATAATAATTATATGCATGTATATACGCATGCTGCGTGATTTAGAATTTGCATACGCGATTTGTTAGTATTCTGTGGTTTCCTCACCTGTCAGTCAGAAGCTTCTGTCTTCAAAAGTAAATGACTATTGCTTTCAAGGCCTTTTTGATCAATCCTCCCCTGGTAACAAAGCTAGGCTGCTATCAGTTTCAGCCCCCCACACGACATCCTGGTTATCAGATATTCCCTCCACATCCCTAGCTAGTGGTTGTTGCAGTCCTTGAGGCAACGGAGAGCAGGAAACACTTAGTCTAGGCCAATGATGAAAAATGTTTAGCTCAGGGTGGGTCTCAACCCCTCTAGCAGTTGACTCCTATGAGGCTTGGGGTAAAGAAGCTACAATCTATCTGGCAAAGGTCATAGCTATAGGCTTGCAATCTCTGCCAAAGACACAGGCAACGTTTGAACTGTTCTCAAACTTGAGCATTTTCTTAAGAAGAGCGAATGCCAGAGCCATCTTCCACAGAGTGTAGAGCTAAACTTGTGTTTTAGTACTGATTATTATAATTAGAAGTATACCTCGCAATAAGTGCATTATAATTGTAATTATTACAATAATTTACATTCCTTAACAGGACGAAGTGTGAACTATTTAGCATGAATGTTCTCAGTGCCTTTCCTCCAGTAATGAAGAGGTCTATGTACCAAACCTTGAGATCCTAGGTGTACCAATAAGTGATGACCATTTATTGTGCCAATTTTGGGGCTCAGAGGCATGAAAATGCCTGTAAAATGTAAACTGCTTAATCATCTTGAAGAAGTTGGAGCAGTTGACCCACAAGTGGGCTTGCTTCTTCTACGACATTGTGGCAGCTTCAGTTAATTGGTCCATTTAGCCCGATCCACACCCTTGCATTGGTAGCAGAAGCATGGAAGGGGTATGATGATGACGTCTGCCACTTTTCAGAATGCACATCTGTTGACACAACAGACAAGGAGTGGTTGTTGGCCCAGTTAAGCCTCAGTAGGGAAGGTCTAGGCCTTCATTACTTGTCACATCATTCCTCAGCTCTTACTTAGCCTCTTCCATCGCATCTGGCCTGGGGTTAACAGATGATCGGCACCTCATCCAGCTTGATTACGCCATCCATTCTCCATCTAACACCACCTCAGCCAATGATATCGTAAAAACAGCAAATGGACAAAGTGTTCTTTCTTCCAAGCTTGACGATCATCAGTTCCTGGAACTATATAACTCAGCCTTCACGTTTGATAAAGCTTGGCTACAGACAGATGGGGATCAGAGAAGAGCAGGGCACGGCCAGCTGACTTTCTGATTCCTATTGGTCATTTTATCATCACCTCATGCTTCAGCTTGGTTATCTGTATTCAAGTGCAATGAGTTAGGTTGGGTTTGTATCCCACTTGCTGTAGAACATTATGGGTGCTTGGAATCTGAAGCCAAGCAAACACTATCCCGACTTGGATCACGTTTAGCTTCTCAGCTGCATTGTTCCAATTAAATCTCAGGCTATTAGCGTAACTCTGGTGAGGGCAAATGATAGAGCTCTGTTAGCAAGGTGTGCGGGCTATAATGGTGGTCCAGCCAATGAATTCTTAGTGTAGGCATTTCACATTTGATATGTCTTATTGTAATGTTATAATACTAATAATTGAATATACAATCTTCTGAAACATTAAGTACCTACACATGTATTAATGATCTTGATATGATTTCTCTGGCAAACATTCTAGCCAAAACCAGGTTCAGTTGGCTGTATACAGTGCTCCACACAATTTTTAAGTTTTGTTTGAACCATACAGCCATAAGAGATGCAAACTTTATTTTCAGAATCACCAATAATTTCTACATAAGGATTATGCTTTTGATATTAGTTATTAAGTGTAAACAATGCATGGTAATCAGGTAAACAACTTGAATTTGTGATACATTTTCTCATCACTGTGCCCTGCAGGAATGTAGTTAAGAGCCCAAATTTATTTTATGGGTACTGCTATATGGTCCCTATGTATATTCAAGTAATCAGCCCTTAACTATTACTGGTTATTAAAATCGGTCCCGTTATATGCGTTTCTGACGTTACTTCACGCTTCGCAATTATTCAAACAATTTAATTTGACTTAAGATGAGATCTTCTGGAATATGGTGGAAAAGTCCCTGGGGCATTGATATAATTTATAATATTTTCTTGATGCCTTGATATCATCATTAAATATGTAATTAAAGGTTCAAAAGTATGAAAATTGCACCCGTTTTTAGGATTTCTCCGTACATCATAGTAAAACTGTGGCTCTGTTTCATGATTTTTTTAGTCAGTCTGGTTAGTTGATCTATGTTTTTCTGCATTTAGGACACATAATGGCTTAAGGACAAACATGAACCAAGGCACCAATAAAATATTATGAATACCCCAGGAACGTTTCCATTGTATTCCATAAGATCTCATCTTACGTCGTTTGAATTATTGCGAAGCCTGAAGCAACCTCAGAAACCGATGTTAATAACCAGTGATAGTTAAGGGTTGATTACTTGTATGTACATAGGGACCATACAGCACAGTATTCGCAAAATAAATTTGGGCTCTTAACTACATTCCTGCAGAGAACAGTGATGAGACAATGTTTCACAAACCCAAGTTATTTACCTCATTACCATGCATTGTTAAAGAGCATAATCCTTATGTCGAAATGATTGGAGATAATAAAGTTTGCATCTCTTATGACTTTATGGTTCAAAAGTTACAAACAAATAACCATAAAACTTAAAAAATTTGGTCTTATTGTGTGGAGCACTGTATAGATCAAATGTTGTCTTGGACTTGCTGCTTGATGTGTGGACAGCTAGTCAGTTGTGAGGCACAGAGTAGTGTGAAGCACTCCTGGGCTTCTCTGCATATGACACCACAACAAGCTTAAGAGGTACACAAGACCATCTCAACTCAATACATGTACACTTCTGGTCGTTGGCGGAATGCTTCCTCACCTCTGCAGTCTTATCTGCTGCATACCCGCTTCATTTAAAATGCTCGTATTGAGCGGTGAAACGACAGCCAGGTGCAAACTTACCATGATCCCAGTCAAAAACTAGGATGTCTTGAGAATGATCCTGGCTGAGACCAGAACAAGCCTGAATTCATTTTAACATCGAGTCAGTAGGCCCGATGGAATTACTCGAGTATAAAATGTCCCTTATGATGGCCAAGAGGATCAAGCCATAAGCACACTCCATATTGGCCAAGCCAATTATTATAATAATAATTTTAGTGCAAACTTAGTGTTAATGCCATATATCAAACTCATATGTTTCCATGCAGCCAGGTACGATCAGCCGGACCATTTTTGGCAACCAAAAGTGGTCTGGCTCGGACCAATTTTGGCAGCGAAAAGTGGTCCGCCTGGACCAATTTGTGCCCAGACCAATGTTGCAGGTGTTTGTCAGTTGCAGAGGCCTAGTGATTTGCTTAGAAGGGCAAATATCATTACAGCTTCATGGCCCTCCCGAGGAAAAATATCTTGCATGTACATGCAAGTTTCATGCATGATACTGCATGGCCGGTATGCATGGCGCAACTTGCGTGCTCGACAAAACATGCATGATCATGTAAGTATCATGCAAGTATCATGCCTGGTAATCTTGAATGTCCCAAAATCATGCACGCTCATGCATGCATGAATCTTGCATGGTTCTTGCAAAAATCCATTGCATGATCATGCAAGAAAATTTTACTCAGGCTAAACTTCAACTATACTAGAGGGATACATGACTATCACAGGCATCACCTTACTCTTTACTCTATACCACCACTAGCTTTAGTGGCTTACTCGATACCACCACTAGCTTTAGTGGCTTACTCCATACCACCACTAGCTTCAGTAGCTTACTCCATACCACTACTAGCTTTAGTAGCTTACTCCATACCATCACTAGCTTTAGTAGCTTACTCCATACCACTACTAGCTTTAGTAGCTTACTCCATACCATCACTAGCTTTAGTAGCTTACTCCATACCATCACTAGCTTCAGTAGCTTACTCCATACCACTACTAGCTTTAGTAGCTTACTCCATACCATCACTAGCTTTAGTAGCTTACTCCATACCACCACTAGCTTTAGTGGCTTACTCGATACCACTACTAGCTTTAGTAGGTTGCGTACCAACACCACAGTACTCCAAACTTAATGACAAAAGCCGTTGTGTGTAAGCACCGCTGAGAAAAAGGTGTAAACAATAATTACACTTGACCTTCAAGGCAGTGGCCGTTGACATAGCCCAACAGACAAATCAAAATCATCTATGCTAGATAACAGTTTTTATTTTAATTTTAAAATACAGTAAGTAATAACATTATCTCTGAGAATGCTGGTGGTATATAGGATTTGAATGCAATGTTGATTTTAAAGGAAATTTCTTTATATTTAGCACACAAAAATACATGCAATAGCCATCAAATGTGCTTATAATAGAATATTATATTGAAATCCCCCTTATTATTAGACCACCCACCATTGCCTCAAATCCTATATACCACCCAACGTTCTCATATAGAGAATCTTTTTTTTGCTTGTTAAATATAGCCCCCCCCCCTCCTTCAAACATTGTGCCATGCCTATTAGTCCCCTCCACTAATACTCCCTATTAGTGCCACCCTTCCCCCAAAGCTACCTATTGGCCTCCCAGTTATGTAGAAGGGGTTGGAAGACTTTCTCTGCAGGTCACTGTCATCAAGGCACACCTCAAGCAAGGCAGAGCAGAGCACTGGCATATTTAGGGTCTGCTACCAGATGTTCTCTAGCCTCCACCCACCTGTTCCTCACCAGGGAGGTAAGGTAAGGTAACGAAGAGGGTGCTTGAGAGGGGGAGGGGTATGCTTCAAGGTGGATACTATTTCTGAGTGGATGACAGAGGGAGGAACAGGAAGGCCTGAGGAGGAGGATGAGGAGGAGGAGGAGGAGGGGTAAATGTGATCAGCATTCAAAGAAGAGGTCAGGCCTTTCAATGCACAAACTGAGCCATAGTACAAAGGTGGTTCGTGGATACTGCCGCATAATGAACTCATGCATAACCTGTGATACTGATCCAGGGTTTAGTTAACAACACTCACCCCACCCCTTTTTATTTGGGCCCATGGAAAAGCACGAATGTATAACCAAGTGTGAAGAGAAAGTGAGGGAGGGAGGATAGTAGAGGGGGAAGGAGAGGAGGCAGCTGATGGATTCCCTTGTGGTTTTTGTTTGATAATCTCAGATTGATACACAATGATTGTGGATGAGAGGTTGTTTGTTTGACAGGCCTAGCCATCCACCCAAACTTCAGCCCCTCCATGCCACCTCTCTTCATGGACATGTTTGACTATTGTGCATATTTAAATTTAGTTTAGATATTTAATGATTTAATTCGCTAAAGCTATAGGATATTAAAAATTAATGTTGTCGTTCATTTATGATTTATTTCTTAAAATGACAAAAATAATAAATGAGTGCTGATTTTAGACAGCAGCCACATACTCATGACTTTTAGGTATATGCAGAGGATGCAGGTTCCACTAATAAGGAATGTTAATGCAATAAGGTGCCAGATGTGTGATATAATTATGCACATGGTATATATTGTGCATGTACGTACATTACATGTACCAAATATCACTCAAGTACTGCACATGTATATGATTTGCTCTACAAGCGGTCAATAAGTACTTGCGTTACTATCTCCCTCATCAAAAATGTGCACACATAGCATATGACCTGTGGGATGCACTGGTAACAGTTTGTGTAGTGTTGCTGAAATTTGTACTACTTCCTATAATTAGGTTATGCATGTATCATATTCCTCCACCTACGCAACTCATTGCACCCATCTTCACGAACAGAATTGTACATCCATTTACATATATATCCTGCTATCATGGACATTGGACTGTGACATATAGTATATAAATATGCCCTTGGCTCCCAAAGGGTTAACAGAATATAACAGATGATGTTATAATAATAATTATTATTATACGTACAAAAACATCGATTTCAAGTGCACACATTACAGACTTTTGATAATATACATGTATATACTAAAGCACACACACACAACACATACACAATATGTACATATACGTTCTGGTAGCCCAGCTTTATCATCAAATCCTGTCCTGTTGGTTCGGGATCTTCAAAGACAGGCTGGTGGCCCTCAAAATGCAGCCTGCAGCTGGCTCGTATCCATCCTGCACCTTTAGAACATGTTACCGCCCCCGCACCCCCCCCCCCCCCCCCCCGCCCTCACCCCACCCTCCGGCCATTTTCAGCAGCAAGGAGTTGTATAGAACTCGGCCCAAAACTCCATCTGATCGTGATTCAATGGATGCAATAGTGCGTGGTGTACATGTAATAGAAATAGAAACATGCCGTGCTTCTGCTGCATCACTGTATTTCCTCTTTGAAATATTGATAGGATAGAGGCATATCCCTGTGAGAATACTATTACTTGTATGACGAAGCGGTACTGTACACGGCGCAACCGGCTGAGACTGCCATTACTGAGATCTGCTACCAGAGAAGATACGATTGGTTCACGTATAATTTACCTCTTTGTACACTGTGAAGGATCAATCTAGCCGCAGCCTGCGCGCCGCTACTGCTAGATTTCCATCACCGCACCAGACCAAGGAATACGTGCACAATACACATTATATATAGCATTAAGGTCCGCATTAACGTCATTCTAGACCTGGAGGCTCCCGCTATTCAGTCTTTTCATCCTTTGTCAGGGTGGTAGGTCGTGAACCCTGACACTTCCCACTTCTTCTCCTGCGACAAATATCATTTGTCGAACGCTCACACCGGCCTACTGCTTCCGATATCATCGGAGACCTCCAGTCTATCACATTCCTTAGTCTATATTCTTTCTCCTGCGACAAACACCGCCGTTTGTCGATTGCGTATTCCTACCGCCCTCTTCAGTCTTCAGCGCCCGTTCACATCGCGCCGCACAGTCACTCCGCCCGTTCCATGCATGATGGCAACCGAAGGTCTTCCCACGTTCGGGAACAGCTGCACCATGCATCCTCAGGTTCTCCACTCTTGAGTACCGCTAGCCTTCTCTATCTAGCCGGCTACCCTCAGGTCTACCGCTTTTGGATACGCTGCATGCCAGCCTTCCTTCTTAGGTCCACCTCTATCAGTCCCATCACGACAGTGACTCACTCTTCTGGATCCATGGGTCTCCCTGCACAACTGTCAGGGATGGATCCCACCGCTGCCACCATATGTGAAGGATCAATCTAGCCGCAGCCTGCGCGCCGCTCCTTCCTCCCGACTGCTAGATTTCCATCACCGCACCAGACCAAGGAATACGTGCACAATACACATTATATATAGCATTAAGGTCCGCATTAACGTCATTCTAGACCTGGAGGCTCCCGCTATTCAGTCTTTTCATCCTTTGTCAGGGTGGTAGGTCGTGAACCCTGACATACACAAGAGATGCGCTAGGTCACCGATTGCATCCCATCACAATTTCATGACAATAGATAGAGCGACGAACAAAGTTAAACATGCAGCTATATTGGGGACTCAATGGACGGGTTCGCAGACGTGAATTTTTTGTTCACACAAAACAAACTGAGTTTGAACTCTAATTCTAGAAATACCCTTTCCCGCCTTAGGCGCACGCACGCGCAGTTATCATAACTAAAAGAAAAGCAGCATTTTAGTTTTGACTTTTTCGGGCTCAGAAATACTTTTATAACCGTCATCAGATTGACGGTCTTTGAAACGGCTACCGTGCACGAGTTTTTTTTCCCCAGTAAAATTATCAACATATGCATTCCTGTTATCTCAGTTCAAGGTGTGTATCTGACCATGGATATTAAATTACCTGGATAGGAAACGAGGTTATTTTACGGATGAAATACGATATTTCAATAATCTATCCGCGTTACGTTGAAGGGGTGCTCTTACAGTTACGAAATCTGGCGACCAAAGCTTTATACCTGGTGGGTTGTTTTCAGTGTAGATAAAGATACTGGGATCCGCCAAACCCAACTTATAAACTTAAGTTTTACGCCCTTTAAAGCTTCCTAGAACGTTAAGCTTTAAGTAACGAGATCTCACCAATCCAAGCACGCCAGTGAATTTAGATACCTCTAAGCAACACCCCAGACCTTCATGCACTGGGATTGAGTGTTTCGATTTTCTCTATTATTGAGTGTGGAACTCATTGTAGTACGTGGCAATGCCCGTATCCGAAATTCTGAACATATTGCCATTATTGGCACGATTCGCTTTCTTTGAAACGGTTTCTATCTCGAGTTCTTTACAAATAAAGGAAGGAGTAATTGGCTACTATATATTCGGTCCGGGGAAGAGGTAAAACAGGATCCGTTTAGTTTTCTTGAACCACGCGGTTTTGCGACATCAAACACACACGAAACGGCTCTTTTTTCACTTCTTGTTCGATAGTACCAACAAGTAGCTAAGCGATCCGATTGATAAGAGTCCCGTTAGAAGCCAGTCTCGTTAATGACTTCATGCTCATAATCAGGGTCAAACACAGGATTGAAAAAGTTATAAACGTCCAGCCTGGATTTTTTTGGCTGGTTTTTAACAAAAACACATCCTATAAGAGCGTAAAAACCATCCTGGGATTGAGCGTCCAAGCTGGGAATAGTGTAAAATCCTCGACAAAACTGACCCATGTTGAAGTATTATTGCTTTGTTCGACAGAACCACGCTCAATTCCAGGATGGTTTTTACACCATTCCCACCCTGGATGCTCAATCCCAGGATGGTTTTTACGCTATTTCCATGCTAGGATGATGGGTTTTTGTTACAAACCAGCCAAAAAAAAAAACCAGGCTGGACATTTATAACTTTTCCCTATGAAATCCTATATGAGAGCTACACCCATGCAACTGAACTCAGACCGATCGAAGATATAGACCTTCTGCAAGTCGCGTCCTACGTCATCTGTTTTTTTTTTTTTTTTTTTTTTTTAATAGTCTCGTTGATAATGAACACATAATAAATCAAGTGGACATCTGTTATTATCAATTTGCGTCTACTTACCTTCGGAATAAACACTTTGCAGCGGACGAGAGCGAACGTCTGCAAACGTCGTCGGAAAGAAGGTGGGACTTCACCACACGTGATATATATATATTAATAGCGTATACATTTATAAATGCTGCAATACATAATAAGGGCTATTAACATAAATCACGTGTGATGAAGTCCCACCTTTACAACGACGTTCGCAGTCATCACTCGTCCTCTGCGCAATGATGTAATGTTCATTCCGAACGTAATAACAGCTAGATGACGTATGACGCACGTTGCAGAAGGTCTATGGATTTGTGTCGTAACATTAATATCATTACAAAGGCGAACAGCGTACATGTATAACTCGCGTTCCGACAATCGGATAGCTTATTCAAGTCGCGAGGCAATTTGCTTTATAAGAACAAAAATTCGCAATTCTTCCTGGTTATAAGCATGCATAACTACCAATAGCTTTAGAATTAACCTGCCGTCTGCCCCTTGAGTCAGGTGCACATATTTGGCATAAAGCTGCTATTTGTAATAATCACGTCCCAACACAAGCGATCCCATAATATAATTATATATATAATTATAATATTATTATATATATATACACTTACGCATTATTACAAACTAAATATGATTTGATTAATTGGTCTGTGGTGATTAACATATGTACTTTCATATGTATAGAACCATTCGTAAACACATTGAAAGGTGCAATATCGGTGTATTTTACAATGACATGAAGAATCAGCAGTCATTAGTGCTCCATATTAATCTAGGATTACCAGTGCATATTATTAACTGTAATTAGCTAATATCTTGGTGCATTTTGCCTTTTACTTTTCTACGTTGAACACACGGAAACAAGTAGCACCAACAAATCGTTACTGGTGAATAAACAACATACAAAACAGACACCGCTTTAGCTGAGTGCATTAAAGACAGTATTGAAACTGCAAAAGTGAAATGCAAATGGTTTCCTTATCATTAAACTATTACGGAAAATATCAAAGTGACACTGTTCAGCGCACTGGCAATGAAAAATGATATTCATGTTCTCAAGATTAGGCAATGAAAATAAAGCATCAGAGATATTCTTCATTGTGGTATCACTCACTTCATCGCACTCCATGCATAGGTTCAGCTGCTGTAGAGAAGTGCATGTTGTCCCTGTAAATACAGTACTTGAAAAGGCATCAAGAATGAAGCAGCAGATTTCACTGGGAACACTATGATGCATAGCAACAGTGAAAGACAGTAGACATGGACTACTAATTATGCTGGAGAAAAGGCTGCCAATTGCACAATGCACATTACTTTGCACACTTCTGTGACTAGTGAGCATGAGAGTAAAGACGTCTACATGGAATGAAGTTGCAGTAAACTTTATTAGGTTCTCTATGTCATCGTGGACTGCCAATTGTCCCAAATATAGATTTGATGAACTAAGCAACCATGTCAATAAACCCGCACTGCAATAATGAAGTTCAATGGTTTTATGTTTCATAAATTCGTCAGTAACATTACATTGTCTGGATGAGAAATGAGTTTTATCCAGTTCTCCCACTTGCGTTGTCCTTCCAATTCTCAGAATCTGTCTGCAACAGCAAAAGGTAGATAGAAATTGAACTATTAGTGATCGAGCAAATATGTTACTAATTAAACCACTCAACAGTAGCGCCTTAAGCTGTTTCTGCTGTGGCAAGGAGAGAAGGGACGACTCCAGAAACATGCAATGGGGGGAAGCACACCACTCCAATGCATGCTGTTGTCTTAAGCTGACTGATATATGCAAGGTTTCAATCATATGTTGGTTGCAAATCTCTGCAATTAACATTGATAACTGATTGAGTTGAGTGTCAACGAGCTCAAAGTCATCTAGAAGTAGGCTCAATTCTGTAAGTTTAGCCACATTGATAACTGAGAATAGGAAAGGACCCTCTGCATACAGTACAACAGTAGATTTCTTAGTCTGGAATAAAATTTTGACAATATCCACATATCTGTCTCTATGCAAGGTCTGTGTAGTAAAGTGCTGTTTATACAATGGCAGCATCTGGGCCCGATGCCCAATGGTATAAGTGGTATCACACACCAGATCCTGCAAAATACTTTCAGTACTTAAGGGGTTGAACTGTATAACTAAAGCTTCCACTTCTGATAAGAGATATTTAAAGGTATCATGATTATGCCTCATTTGGCCGTCAATCACGTCCCAATTATTGATATAGAGCACACCTGGACGTACATGGCACGTATGTGTCATTAAATTTATTAAACTTGTGATGTAGGAAACACAGAAGTCAGCAGTGATGCAGGTTGCGTTAGTACGATGATCATATTGGCCTTGATTATGAACAAGTTCTTCACGACATGCTTCATAGATGTGGGTGTTGAGGAAAATTCCAGTACAGTGTTTTAGCAAGCACGAATACGGCACGTGAAACATTGCCCTTTCAATCGCGGCTATTTTAATCTGTTCTGGGTTACCCGCGATGTCGCAAAGTGTCTTCCACAGATATGCAAAGTAGACGTCTCGGTGACTTGCACGATATGTATAGCAACATCGTAACGCTGGGGAGTTGACAACGAGGGCTCCCAAACGTTCGTCGCAAAACCTTTTCCACACTTCTCCCATGTCCAGCCCTCCTACGAGGCTGGTGCGCTCGAAGCGCCATACATCGACAACCGGAAGACAGAGTAGTAAGTTAGTTCGGATAGTGGAAGGAAGGCACGAGAGATGCTCCGTTGGAAATTTGTTTATGTTGCTAAGTATGTACCAGAAACACTGATCCCTCAAAGCGACGGAATGAGCCATAATACGATTATCCAGTACAATCGAATTATTTATCACCACGCCCCCATTACAATGTTATAGGGGCGTGTCCTACAAGATGTCTTTAGAAGAAACTTGCTTTAAGTACGTCGTTTGTCACCTCGGAACGTTTCCTTATGACGTGCTTCAGCGACTGCCTAACGTACTGCGCTACAAGATACTGCTGTGTTTACCTATCACTGTGATATGGCGTCTCGAGGCAACTTCGTTCATCCACGGGCTAGACATGGAGATGGTGTGGAGACAGCTCTGCGACGATCGACTTGCTCCGCAAGTTAATTTCTACAATCTACATTGGTTATGCTGTAGGGGAACTGAACGCTGCTTGAATTCGTCCCACGACAGGGGAACTATGACATCAGTAGGTTTCCCATTTGTGTTTCACGATTGTGTTGTTTCTAACCACAGCCCTGTGGGATCGAATTCGATAAATCACCATCTCTTGTCGTCAAGGAGTCTTATCTTCTTGAGTTTATGGAAAGTTCTTTACAGTGCAAAAAGCTTTAGTGAAAACCGTAATTTTTTAACCCAAATGTTATTTTCATCACACTTTCTTTTAGAAACAGGCCATCCGTCATTAACTTTGCCATCAAAATCTCACTGTATACTTTTGAATGTCCTAAATGTGCCGATAGAGTTGGCGCCTTTACACCAACCCTCATTGCCCACTCCCGCCTTCTCATCTGTTACCAGCTACAACTGCTATGTTAACACCCTAATAAGCTTCCTGGCATTAGATTGCTATGTTAGGCCAACAATTCTGTACGTCAATTTATCTTACACTTTTCTGATTCAGCAAAGTGCAAAGGTACTGCATGAGCTACTGTATAACATTGACACCCTAAGTTTGGAATACAGTTCATCTTTCAAATGCCTACTTGATGCAGCATTGCACAAACCTGATCAATTTCTAGTATTAGCTATAAGGGGAAAGGGAGCAGCAACAGATATAATTCATTCCGCTCAATGTCACAAGAAATTGAACCTTGAGTTCTCATTCAGTGGGCGCAATAATTCTGAACGTGAGCTGACCACCCTAATCACTACTCTTAGTCAGCACATTACATCTCTGGACATCACATTTAATAGCTTACCGGAGCCTAGTCGCAACTTGGCACACCAATGCCTAGCCCTGGTACAGATGTCCCACATTCATAGGCTTTCGCTTGATGGAGTACTAAATGCTGAGTATGCCAAGTCAGTTGTCACTGCTTACTTCACCACACCTTCCTCTCATCCCCAAAGACTAGAGGTGAAAAATATTCTACTTGCTACAGAAGACAATTTTTGTTTAGATCCTGTTGTGTTCCTGGATATGCAGGAAAGTAATGACTACTGGAAGTTGAAATCCCTATGTATAAGTGGTGACAGTGGTGGGTTTAGCAGCTGGATTCTTGGCTTGTCACAGTACAAGATGTTTTCACTCGATATAGTGGACTACACTGCGAATTTTGATGGTGAAATGATCAATCAAACCATTCAAGTTGAGAAATTTAATCTGTCTATCTCTGCAGCACACAAGACATTAAATTCATCTATACTTTGCAAGATCTTGATGGCTGTTGCTAGCCCAACTCTATGTTGTATGAGTTTGGACCTTAACTGCAGGACTTCTGCAGGTACAAGCTCAACTCTAGTGTATTTGACTCTATTTTTGAAAGAGCAGTCCAAATTAGGCAGCCTTGTTATGTTTCATATCCATATTCATGGTTATGATGACATAAACAGCGATGCCTTGCTTGCATTTTTTGCCGCATTATTTAACTTGCCATTTGTTGCAGGACTAAACTTTAGATTGGATTGCAGAAACTGTGACTGTAATCACTCTCTTGTTCTTGTTGCCTGGCGACAGGTTGGAAAATGTGCTCCAGCACATTTTTATTTCCGTACCAGTAGCATTGAATGGAAAGCATTGCCAACCGCTTACAACTATCCATAGCAACTACAATGAGTGAAAGTTCTGCATGGGCCGGGAAACATAGCATAACTCTGGTGAGGGCAAATGTCTGTTAGCAAGGTGTACCAGCTATAATGGTAGTCCAGCTGATGAATTCTTAGTATAGGTTTTTCATATTTGTGCAATTCTATTATTTCAGTGTTGTTAAAATAATGTTGCATTTATTACAATTAAATTACACAAATAAATAAAATATACTAACTACAAAGTTAAGTTTAGGTACATATATCGTCATCCTGGATGATATATCTTACGAGGAGAGACCGGGCATTGTATATGTAGATGTGTAGTCGTTATTATGATTTTAATGAAATTTAAAAAATAATATTACTGCTTTCGATATGCATGTAACGGCCACTTCACTCCTCATTCCTGCCACCTTAAGAGATACCAGTACATCATCAGGGGCAGCAGCCCATGCTGAAGAAGGTAGAAAACATTCCACCAATTATGCCAGGTGTCAGGAGCTGGGGTGGTTGTGCATCCCACTGGTAGTAGCATTGGGGTAAGGAGGCCCAAAACATGTTCTCACGTCTAGCATCTTTACTGTCCATTCACCAAGGTCACCCCATATCAGTAACATGTGTTTAGTTAGATCAATATCCAGGGCCATCATGAGCAGGGTAGTAGTTCTTTAGGACATTTGTTCTTGTGAGTGGTGTATGTAATTAATACATGTAATATCATTAATAATATGTTGTGTGTTTAAATTGTATATATTGCATACATTGCTAAAATAAAATAACAAATTATATTTAATACATTATAATTATATAATTCCATACCTGCCAGAATGAATTTCAGCACCGCTTCTCATGTTTCTTTATAATATATATTTAGTAGCTTCTGTAGTAGTTTGTGTGTGTTTTGTGTGTTATTATAATCATTGTTGTATCATTATTCTATGTATGTATTTATTATAATGCATGTAAAAAATATATAATTCACAAACTAAAAATAATAATAATAATAATAATATGCGCCCAGGGTGCCACATGTCATCACTGTCCATGCAGCTCATTCTTTGGACCCTTTAGGCCATCATGCTTTGACATGTAAGCATGGGGGCGATGTGGTCATTCGTCACAACAGGTTCCGGGATGTATTTGCAGAGTCATGTAGGAGAAACTGCATAAGTGCTCAGGTGGAGGTTGGGTATGGCTCTGCATCTGAGGAGCGCAATACGTGACCAGCTGATGTCCTGGCAGCAAACTGGATGATGAGAAAGCCTGCTGCATTTGACTTTACTGTCAACATCACCACTAACTTCAAGTAATTTACCAGAAGCGAGTGTGACAGCAGGGTCTGCAGCCTTTGCAGCAAAGGAGAGGAAACATAAGGTCAATGTTTCCAAATATGCAGAACTGGGTTGGGTATGCATCCCAATAGCTGTGGAGACCTATGGGTGTTGGGGCTCTGAAGCAAAGTAGGCACTATCACAGCTAGCCTGCTGTCACAGCCCTATATCAGAGATTGAGCATGAACCTTGTCAGGGCAAATGTGAGGTCTCTACTTTCAAGGGCCATCTCAGATGCAGGCTACCGATGTTTTATTTAGTCTAGGTGGTAGGTTATTTAATGTTATGTGCTTGTTTATCTGTATTGTATAAGTTAATGTAATTTAATCATAATAGTAAAATATGTTTTTTGTTTAGTAACATTGTGTAGCTTAAAACTGTAATAATGCTGTATATGTTCATACCTGTTAAGCCAGGCCAGCATTCGCAAGTGTTTTATCAGCAGCATTACACTCAATTTTACATGAAAACAGTGAGAAGGCTTGGCTTAACTTTTTTTAACACTTCCGAATGGAATTTTGTGGCGTCTAGATGGAGGGGATGTCACTACAAGCCTCTCCCCATCAACCATATATGTAATTTATGGTCCAAAGTCCAGTTTGGAATTCTGCGGGAACATGCATCTCAGCAAGTATAACAACTAGAACGCATCAACCTCTTTCCAGGTTTTCTTTGGTCCCTCTGGATTACGAGTACTGTATTTGCTGGATGCTGCTGAAGTCCCCATGCAATCATCCATCTGTTCATTCCTTAGAAATGTAGTGAACGTTTTGGCTACTGGAAGTGTCAGTAATGTGGTCTCCAAGTGGAAATCTAATGGTCTTGATCAATGACAAGTCTGTAATACGAATCACATTTGTATTGATATACTAAATAGTTTTACTTCTGATTAGCAAAGTAATGACCAGACAGCACCTAGGAACTAGCCCAAACACGTGACTGCTTGCATCACGTGACTTCTTGCAGTGTGGGCGAATAAACTTGAACCTAGCTACATGTCCCTTCTAAGCGAGTACAAGAGCGGTTTTATACAGAGCAACAGAATAACTTATGATATGAACGATGCTGAAGTCCAAGATGGGTTGGAAAGACAGCCGCACTGCATGAAAACTGAGGCCCAAAAAAAGACCCTTGAAAGTCTTACATTCAAGTTGATTCAACCACATGCAAACAGGTCTTGGTCACTGGGGCTTCGTCTCCCAAATAGATCCCTTTAATAAACCCACTTTTTTATACCCGTATACTACATGTACATGTGTAATATCTATCCAGATAACTTGCAGAGTCCAACAGCATTTCCTTCCCATAACAGGATGGAAACTCTCGGCCGGGTTGTATGCGTCAATAAGCGGTCCTGACTCCTGCAAAGCATTCAAATGCAAGTACCGATAGTAGCCTAGCTGCTTGAAACCTACATGTACTCATTAAAAGTTTTCTTTTCCTCTACAATGTACATGCAGCTAGAGGAAAAGGACCGTTGCAGGTGTACGACTGTGCCAAGAGTAGGTATCTTTTTGGCGAAAAGGTCGCCATTTGATTATAAGAACTATCTGAACATGATATTTGATCCACAGTTTGTTAACGTAGTGTTATTAACTTCAGGCTATAGTAGTGTTATTGCATGATCAGGGCCGTATGAGCTGAAAATGTATATCGGTTACACGGTTTCGTACATGTTCCTATATATACATGTACATGTAGGAATATGTATGAATACATACCGAATCCATCATTCCTTGGACGTGAAGTTTAAGCTACATTCATCTTCAATACAAAACACTAATACACCGTTTGTTGTTTCATGATCAGCTAGCTGACGATCTCCTACACAGATCTAGAGCATTTTATCAAGCGTATATATACATGTATTATTATATATATAATATATAATTATATAATATTATATGTTACGCATGTGTCAGTACGGATGGTTAATAGATTCCCATGCACTTCGATAAATAATCGCTTTAGTCTGCTTCTAAAAATACATCCGCATAAGGCCTACTGATATTAATTAGCAATATCTCCTTTAAAAAAATAATAATTAAAAGACACCTTATATGATTTATTATTTACTTCTGCGGTTACCGGAATACCTTTTCAGTTTTTTTAAATATCGATTTTATTTGGTGTTTACAGGGGAACATCAGTAATAGGCTACAGTTGTGATATTAAGTAAGGTTCAGCCCTTAGAACCACGTTTTCCAGCAATGTATAATGCATGTTCTGTACCAATATGTAATGTGTCTTGCCTTAGCCAGACTCTCATCAATCCAGTACCATCATCTTTGATTCATCCAGGGTGTCCATTGTGGCAAATAGTAGTGTGCAAACCAATTCAATAATACCTTATATTAAAAAAAAAACTGCATTCTGAGTGTATAGCAAGTGTGCAAACAGAAGAACAAGTTTTGACAAAACTATGACCTCAGAAAGAATAAACTCAGCCCCAGATGGGATGAGAGCTTCCTCACAGAGAAAATACGTCACCTCAATAAAATATATATTGAACAGAAAATAAACCATCACAAAGCCAGTGGAAAACAATGCTACATGTACTTTGATCAGCTGTTTAGAAGAGGATGGTGCATGTTGCTGCCAATGAAATGTCAAAGAAATATCAGTCAAGTCTGAAGTACATTTACCAAGTCTGGAAGCCACCAGTGATGTATACTTGTTTCCGATGTTAAGCCAGAGTTCAAAAGTGACTGTTACTTATACATGTACTGGGTTCCAAATGAGACCAGCTGAAGATGATGAAGAAAATGAAATCAAATCAACCTACTAGTTGATTATGTTAGGTGATCTTGAGCTTTTGCACCATCGCACATACATTGGAACACAGTTGCAGTACTTTCCCCAGCAGAAGAAGAGAAGAAAAGGAAGTACAACAGTGCAGCTGAAGCACGTCGAGCATCTTTTACCCTTTTTGTTGTATCTACTGATGGAATGCTGGGTAGAGAGGCGAATTTCTTACTAAAAAGGTTAGCCCAAAGCATTAGCATTAAATGGAAGAATCCACTGGGGCAAACTACAGGATGGCTACGTGCAAAGCTGCAATACTTTGAGCAACAAATCTGTGCGTGGTTCTCGCACCAAGTGGAGAAGTGGTGTTGGAATGGATGATAGTGCTGGGCTACCGGCAGAATTGCCTAAATTGGATTAAAGCTCTTATTTCATTCTTTTGTTCTGTCGTTTTGTTGTTTATGTTTCCTCTTTTACTGTTATAATAATAATTAAATTAAAAGCAAGTTATAAGTATTAAAAAATAAAAATATATATTTAAAAAATCAAATCACAATATGATTTATGATGTGTTGTACAATTACATACCCCCTATCGCCAGGTCATCCCTTATCCCCCCTATCCCCAGGTCATCCCTTATCCCCCTATCCCCAGGTAATCCCTTATCCCCCTATCTCCAGGTCATCCTTTATCCCCCTATCCCCAGGTCATCCATTATCCCTAGGTCATTCCTTATCCCCAGGTCATCCCTTATCCCCAGGTCATCCCTTATCCCTCTATCCCCAGGTCATTCCCTATTCCCAGGTCATGTAGCAATCTGCACACATTAGCATGCATTACATGTTGTACAGATGTGCAAATGTAATTAATCAGAAACCATACAACATTGTTGTAATGCACAAATGTAATTAATCAGAAACCATAGAAAATTGTTGTACCACAATGTCACTGAAGTGGTTGAAGTATAAAATGATATTAATTTATTGGTTTCATGATCCACATCACACCCCTCCCCACTGCAGCTATGGGCAATGCTCTAGCTCACATTTCACATTTGGTACAGACTAGTCATAGTAGGGGGGTGGGTGTGGTATTACGTAGGAAGGATGTGGGTGTGGTGTTAGGTAGGAAGGGTATGGGTGTGGTGTTAGGTAGAAAGGGTGTGGGTGTGGTATTGCATGTAGGTAGTAAGGGTGTGGGTATGGTATTACGTAGGAACGGGGTGGGTGTGGTATTAGGTAGGAAGGGTGTGGGTGTGGTATTGGTTATTAAGGGGTGGGTGTGGTGCAAGAGTGTGGGCAAGGTATTAGCTAGTAAGGGTGTGGGTGTGGTATCAGTATGGGTGTGGTAGTAAGGGTGTGGGTGTGGTATTAGCTAGTAAGGTTGGGTGTGGCATTGGGTAGTAAGGGTGGGTGTGGTATTAGGTATTAAGGGTGTGGGTGTGGAATTAGGTAGGAAGGGGGTGGGTGTGGTATTAGGTAGTAAGGGTGGGTGTGGTATTGGGTAGTAAGGGTGTGGGTGTGGTATTAGGTAGGAAGTGTGTGTGTGGTATTAGCTAGTAAGGGTGGGTGTGGCATTGGGTAGTAAGGGTGGGTGTGGTATTAGGTAGGAAGGGTGTGGGTGTGGTATTAGCTAGCAAGGGTGGGTGTGGCATTGGGTAGTAAGGGTGGGTGTGGTATTAGGTAGGAAGGGGGCGGGTGTGATACTAGCTAGCAAGGGTGGGTGTGGTATTGGTAGTAAGGGTGTGGTTTTAGCTAGTAAGGTTGGGTGTGGTATTAGGTAGTGAGGGTGTGGGTGTGGTATTAGGTAGGGAGGGGATTGGTGTGGTAATAGCTAGTAAGGGTGGGTGTGGTATTGGTTATTAGGGTGTGGTGTGGTACTAGCTAGTAAGGTTGGGTGTGGTATTGGGTAGTAAGGGTGTGCGTGTGGTATTACATGTAGGTAGTAAGAGTGTGGGTGTGGTATTAGCTAGTAAGGGTGAATGTGGTACTAGGTAATAAGGATATGGATGTGGTATTAGGTAGTATAAGGGTGTGGGTGTGGTATTAGCTAGTAAGGGTGTGGGTCCACATTGGGTAGTAAGGGGCTGGGTGTGGTGGAAGGGTGTGGGCGAGGTATTAGCTAGTAAGGTTGTGGGTGTGGTATCAGGTAGCAAGGGTATGGTTGTGGTATTAGGCATTAAGGGTGTGGGTGTGGTATTAGGTAGTAAGGGTGTGGGTGTGGTACTAGCTAGTAAGGGTGGGTACGGTATTAGGTGGTAAGGGGTGGGTGTGGTATTGGGTAGTAAGGGTGTGGCTGTGGTATTAGGTAGGAAGGGGGTGGGTGTGGTATTAGGTAATAAGGATGTGTGTGTTGTATTAGGTAGTAAGGGTGTGGGTGTTGTATTAGCTAGTAAGGTTGGGTGTGGTATTGGGTAGTAAGGGGGTGGGTGTGGTATTAGCTAGTAAGGGTGGGTGTGGTATTGGGTAGTAAGGGTGTGGTATTAGCTAGTAAGGGTGGGGTGTATAAGGTATTAAGGGGTGGGTGTGGTATTTAGTAGGAAGAGCCTGCAGATTAGATGTCAAGGCTTGTACAGGTACTTCAGGCAAGAATTTGTGATCACTAAAGCACTGATAAATCAGTAGTTGTAATCGATAGCAGTAGACCCCTAGCATCAGTGAGTGAGTCAGTTGACCATAACCCTGTACCATCATCACAAATTCTTTCCATACAAGCCACAGTTGATGCATGGAGATACTTTAATACTTGTAATGCTAGTACGAAAAGATCTTTCACCATAAAAACAGCTGAATCTGGTTGGGTGGACAATATACTGCGTCTTCTTGAGCGCTTTGTCGCATAGAATGAGCATTAAAAAACTGATATACTCTCTCCACAACACACATCATGTTGTGAACACTGGTTACCTGCACAGAATTCACAACAGTTAAGTTGAGACAGTGTGAAGTGCAGTGAAAGTATAATGCAAGTGGGTACTGTGCTGTAATCAGAGCTGCTGCACCGTTAACTGAGCCTGCCATGTTATCTGCTCCATCATAAGCCTCACCTCTGATGTTAGTAGGATCCAAGCCATATATTAAGCTAAAAGGGTGCTGGTGATTTTGCCAGCCAGATCACGACCAGTAATACCAGTATCACACTAAAAGAACCCTACTAAGTCTTCAGTAACCAAATTACTTTCTGTGGTTCTATTTTTTTGGCATCAAGTGTGATATGTACATCTGTAGGTAGACCTCAACATGGCCATGCTATTAAACTTAGGTCCGGACACGCCGAACTTGGTATGTGGTTAGGCCAAGCGATTTAGGCCTATGTAGGTAGCCGTGGTTGTGTGCTGAGTGCATCTGGTGTGATGTGGATAGCTGTGGATGCATGGTGAGGTTACTGATTTGGTGTAATGTGGATATTTGTAGTAGGGTGTCTGGTGTGATGGGGATGGCTGTGGTGGTGTGCCTCATGAGGGCATCTGGTGTGATGGAGGTACATGTGTTTGTGTGCTGAAGGCTTCTGGTGTGATGGGGTAGGTGTGTTTGTGTGCTGAGTGCATCTGGTGTGAAGGGTATGTGAGTTTGTGTGCTGAGGGTATCTGTTGTGATGTGGGAGGGTCTATGGTGTGATGTGTACATTTAGGTGGCTCAGTGAGCAGAAAACTTGAATAACCTCGGTATTTAGCTGGCAAATTGTCAAAACCTATTCGGAAAATTTTTTCAAGTATTCGGAAAAATCGATTTTCAGATCCAGAAAAACTTGATTAGTATTTTTAAAGTATACGGAAAAATCGATTTTCATTATTCAGGGGAGGTTACACACCCTATCAGAAACCCCTCAGCTCCAACAACAGCTTCTTTGTGTTGACCCATGTCCGCTGCATAATTCCTGATCAAGTCTAATGCCTTTTTAAATTTGGTCATAGGACGATTAACAAGAACTCCAGGATCTGACCTGTGAATAGGCACATGCAAAAGAGAGTGTAACGACCTGTGAGATCATCATCACCTTAGTCAGCTGGTCAATCAACACTCCAGTGCAAGTTTAAGCCTGCCTGTTCCAGAACATCCAGAACATTCTTAGCTATATAATATAACTATATAAGTTGTGCATGTGAGTGTATGCGGGGTTTTCTGCCTATTAAAGAGGGAAGGCAAAAACCACCATTCTCCTGCTTACTGTATACAAGCCAAGGATAATTTTGGAGCCATTTATGTTGAAAGGCACGTCCATTGGAACACCTTGGAAAAGTGGCAATCAGCACCTGGCTTAAGGTGGTTGACGAGCAAGTTATATTTGCCTTCATCACTGATATTCCTAGTCCCCACAAAACTTGCTACATCATCGAAATGTGGAGTAGACACTGAAATGTGCTTTTCTGCTGAAGGACCACTACTGTCATCGAGGCTGGTTGTATCACCAGGATCATGGTTGACATCAACAGAGTCCAACTAGTATTATTTTTAAATTATTAATAAAAAAGTAAAGAAACACAACCTGTGGTTGTAGTAACTCATCCGGCTGATCCGATGTTGTTACTCGAGGTGGCGCTTTCTGGAAATAAGCGAGGAGGGATGTTCTTGCCCGCTTCGCCATTACTTCGCTGCAGTTTGTATAGTGATTTAAAAAATAATATTAGAGTGGATTACATGTACCTAGGTAGCGCGCGGTTAATTGCGTTCTTAATTGTATTCATTTATTGAGATGGAGAGGGATGCCCGAGCCCCCTGAGCCCTGGGTGTTCATTTGTTGCTGGCCATCAGACATGCCGCTAATAATGCTGTCAGGGACGCGAAGTGCTTCTGTTCCGAGGATTTCAGAGCTACAAAAAAATGCATAATAGCTCTTTTCCTGTCATCCTGAGCAGAAAATGCAGACATACAAGGAAATGTTTTAATTTCTGGGGCTCTGCCTCAGACCCAGTCACTATGCTCGCCTGACCACTTTTCATCTGCTTCCTACAGTGATATATGGCATTCAAAACTTTTTTGGAAGAACTCTTGTAAGTGGTACTTATGCTATTCAGTGTTGCCAAGCCTCTATGCATAAATATTTAAAAAAATATAAAACACACAAATAGATTACCCCCCGCAGCAATTTATCACCTGGATAATGTATTTCGAAATTTTATTGATAAATTATTCCAGAATATACTATCACCCCTTACTGATGAGGATCCAAATATACAAATATAACAAAACAGCAAATACATACTTCAGATCGCTATTGTGTGTGTTTCTGTGTGTGTACATTTGTGTGTGCTGGTGTGTGTGTGTGTGTGTACATTTGTGTGTGCTGGTGTGTGTGTGTGTGTACATTTGTGTGTGCTGGTGTGTGTGTGTGTGTACATTTGTGTGTGCTGGTGTGTGTGTGTTGTCACTGATGGATGGCAAGATTCGGAGTGGCATAGCATTAGCTGTTTGGAGTGAAATCCATCCATCTGTTTTTGCTTGTGCAGCTGTGTTTGTACAAGGAAAATAATAATAAGTGCATGTATGCACATAGCAGTTGATTATATACAGTTATCGAAGATGAGAGCACTCATAAAGGGAGGCTCACTAAGTGTGGCACAGTGCATACCATTGATCATGACCAACTTAAAAGGTGATGGATTGAGCTTTCAACATGCTCTGGACTGAAAAAAAGGTCGTCTTGTTAATTGCCTTCACTACTGATATTCCTAGTCCCCACAAAACTTTTGTTTAGGAGTAGAATGGGAGATGTATTAGGTGAAAACTGACAGACCTGGTTTGTTTGCTGACCTTCGCATACGAGGAGTGTGGCAGCCACAAACTGAGACAAATATACATAAAGGCAGATCAGGTCAGATTTTCAAAGTAGGAATGTAATCATTGTCCCCATTGTTTGGACAGGAATTCTAAAACAATGTGGCTCCCAAGACCATTATCACAATTAGCTCTCTCCCAGGATACATTTTCCTCTGGTGGATGTCCAATGGGACATGCAATCAATAATCCCCAGTGGGGATAATAATGGTACAGTCATCTCCAGTTGTGATACTAATGTCACGCTCACCTACATGCAGACATGATGCAGTGAAGTTAGGGGACCATGTACACATGTAGGGAATGAAAGAGATGATTTGCAGTCCATTTGATTCCACTAAACTGAGTTTTCAAAAAGAGGGCAAGCCTATTAATGCATCAAAGGAACACTTGATCATAGGAGAGTGATGATTGTATTCCTTTGTCCTGCTGAATATTACCCTAAGCTTTGTGCATTTATATGAATTCCTCTGTTGTGCGTGTTTTTGTTAATCAGGGTATGAGCATATTTATACTTTCAGCTTCTGTGTATTTTATAATATGCTGGATATCAAAGATATCTGTGCATTCATTGTATGTAATATTGTATATGTGTGTATAAGTAATTGTATGTTCATGTATGTAGCTTTGCAGAAGCATATGTGTTGAACTGATCCTTTTTTACTGGGCCATAATGCACTAATAAAGTATATATCAGCTCTATTCATTTATCTTCATCTTGCCAAGTGGGTTTTATATCAGCATACTATGCCATTTGAGTCAAGTTATTCATCTCTATTAGTGAGTTATTCAAAGCTAGAAGATTCCATTGGCCGACACACTCTTTTTGCTCAGTAGTTACTCAGACCTTCCCTGCAATAAGTACTAAGGAGCTACGCAGGTTGGTGTTGAATAAAAACCTTCAGTATTGTGGCTCAGGACCTGTAAGTTCTGAATGCCACTGCTCAATTTCAAGGAACGGAAGGCTTTGTAGCCTCTTTAATTCCCACGATAACCAAATTACATTCATATCAACAGAATGATGAATGTGAACAGCTCATTCTAGCTGTTTTCTACAAGTACAGACATAGCAATTTGGACGAATGATGAATATAAATAGTATGTAAATGTAGAAAACTCTATACTGAAAGTAAGCCTGCATTTCCCTGCTAAGATATAATTGTGAGCATGTACCTGCTCATGTTTTTAGCTGAATTATGTAATGATTCTTTTCTCAGTTCATAATTGTCACAAGCACATGAAATTATTACTACGAAACATAACATATTACATACACATTCTATCAGTTTCTATCTTCATTTTTCTAACCTCAGATACAATCCTTGAACAGGAGCTTGTTCGGTGTACTTATTGCAGTTGGGACATTGGACACCTTGTTTGTAGTTGCACTGCACATCAGAAGATTACAGCATGAAGCACATTCAGAAATCCTTACGTATTAATCAGCCAAGTTTTCACACTTAGAGGGGATGGAACTGTGGATTGGCTGCTGAGATATTTAGCAACAACACCCGCCTGTGTACACAGACAAATGACATAGATGGGGAAGATGAAAGACAGTGAAGCTCATTTTGGTATTGCTTACAACATGGGGTGAGGCCATTGAGGTGCCTAAATAAAAAGGTTGAGGTTTTAAATTTTAAACAGCACATGTACATTGCACCTGAGATAGTGTTGATTCCTCCATCCAGCCATGTAGATGTGATTTTCACTCCCTATGATTGGACTCATCACTTTGGCAAGTTTGAAATAGAGATTGCATTACTCACTGGTGCAATAATATGAGCACATGTTCCATAATTGCTAAATGTTGCAAACTTGTCAGTTGAGTCACTTGCCATCACAGTCACACTAATTTGGGCTGATTTTATTATTAGTATACATGTGATGCTCTAACCATTGAGATGCACTGGCTGGAGATTGGGTGCAGGCATCAGTATTGGAATTTCCAGCTGAGACAACAAAGTTTACACCCTGAAACAAGAGAATAAAGAATAAAGGTGTTGGAGGCATTTTAAACCAAACATAAACATTTAACCCAATTAGTACATTGGTAGCATTTTAAGCCAATTGTGTATATTTCAATGCGGTAAATATAAACATACATGTATATGTACTCATGTTTATGTACTTGTGAATGTGTAAGTGCAGGAATGCATGCACACCATACACTCCTAAACAGAATCACATGACACAAAACAAACCAATTCCACAGCTGCATCAACTGCAGCATCCTCTGGAACAGACTTGGAGCCGCCAAGAGACATACTGAATTATGTAGTATGAAATGATCACATGGTCTAAATGTGCAAAGACTGGTTAACATACTTGGCCACTGACTTCTTGCCAGGTCTATGCTGAGCTGCTACCCAATTAATACCACTTATCACTCCACTGAAATGTACAGTCAGAAAAAATTACAAAATGTACATCAGTAAAATGCATATTAGTTTCAAACTAAAACCAAGGAATATGTGATACAGAACCCTCAAGGGCCTTGGGCTGTAGAGTCCCGAGCCTGAGAGGGTTCTAAATTATGTTGATCATTATGCAGGTTTCAGTATCTAGCTGATTAAGACTACAGCAACGCATACATGTATGTAGCAACTGATAAACAGAGGATGGGTACTCTACATATAAGTGCAAGAGGGCACCATAGAGAACAACTTGCACTTAGAGATTTTCACTTAGAGATAACCTAAATTGACCAATCAGATTGCAGAAATTCATTATGCTGTACTATAAACACTACTTTGTTCATCATGCATTGCAAGCACCTTGACAAAAACATGCATACATGGAGTCAGGTACGAAGATGGCTATACTATATCTATCCGAATTACCTTTTGGTTCCAGATCCATTTTCATTAAGAACCCTAACAGCAATAGCAGTGGCCTTCTTGGCAAGACCGTACGTATTTGACATCACAGTACCTGTGAAGGATAAAGTGTTTTGAGTTGCTATTACATACCATTCAAGCTGATTACATTACAAATGGCATTATCATGAATACAAATACATGAGCATAAAGACATGAATAGTTGTACCTGCCACATGAGTCCCATGGCCATTGAGATCTGTCATAGGTGATGGACTGTCAATGTAGTCCACACCCTGTTTGTATGTGAAGCTTTAGAATGCCATGGACCTCACTTAAACATGATCGCCTAACCCATTTTGCCCTGCCGCCGAAATCTGGGTGACTTGTTTCTATACCACTGGGGAACAGATATAAAAAATGATGCTGTATTAATTAACCATATATGGTTATAAATTTGTGTATATCAACATACGTGTCAATTATGTATACATCCACACCAGCTCCATCATCTTCATATTCATATTTCATGGGGTGATTATCATTTAAATTAAATAAAACAAACATACATGTATAAGATCATACCAGCTCCATATGAGTAGTCAGCAACTGTTGGCAGCTCTCTATATGTGGTTCTAACGATCCCCTGTGAATAATATATATGTATTTGTTTCTTTTTTTATTTATAGATTTAGATAACTATGTAAAAATTCAAAAATATATACTCTTAATAGATAATTACACATAACATACAAAAGGGCTAAATCAGTATTCAGTTAAATTCTATTGATCTTCTACAATTGATCCTGATCATCACATAAGTGCCCGTGAGTTATTATTATCATTTACGCCATTTTATAACAGACTTTTAAATATGATCACGGAAAAAAATTAATAAAATACATGAAGAACCCTTTCAACTCACCCACGTAGCTTCAGTTTGGAGTGTGCAGTTTTGATCAGCGTTAACCATCTGATTGCATTCCACATATTCAACTTCCTCCAAAGCCCTCAAGCGGTCCCTCACTCTGGTGGGGTAAGGTCGATAGATCGTGCATGCCCACGGAAAGAAATATGATGTATCAACGTTTGGACATACTTGTCGCTTAGTTTCGCCGCATATCCTTTAAAGTCTCCTATGCTGTACACATCGATAAGGGCGGAGCCGCTACCGTCCTGCGCAATAAGAGCACTTGCGTATTCAATGTGACTGGTTACTATTAAAAACAGAGCACGAGAAGCGAAGCTAAGTGTGTAGGTGTCATTAGTAAGCTGATGTAGGGACAGCGTACCTTTCGCCAGGCTGAGCTTAGAATTCAGGACGACGATATACTCTCCTGCGATGACGTCTCTTGGAGTTCCCAGGATGAGAGGAGCTAATGATGTTAAGATATAAGCCATATTGCATGCAGGTGTATCGATGCACATGCATACCTTGATAAGCTGGATGGCCCCACAAAGTATCGACCGATATGAGGAGCACAACAAAAGTTAAGGCGGCCATCATGGGCTTGCAGGCGATGAATGTCATGGATATGTTGTGTCGTCATTCACATACCATGTATTACCTTCGGCTAATGAATAATACATATTGACTGGATTGTTCATTGGTGTGTGTGTGAGACTGGGTGTGCGTGAGCAGGGGCGGATCCGGGGTTGCGGGGAGGGGGGGGGGGGGGTTGTTGGTGGGTAGTGATTAATTAAAGAGGGGGGGTGCGGGAGGGGGTATGGCGCCCACCCAGCTAGGGGGTCTGGGGGAGCGCTGTAAGCTCACCCAGCGGGGTCAGGGGCGAAGCCCCAGACGCCAACGCTTTTTAATCACCATAAAACTGCGTGCAAAAATGGAAATTGTATATGTTTTCTCATGAATCAAAAAATTTAGCAATTTACGATTACATGTAAAAGAATTGCTGGATCTTTGTACTGCAATCGTCATATAAGGATGCTTGAAACACTTTTCTGGGATGTGCATGCAGATTTCATCCACAGGTACTGATCTTTCTTGCACTTCGGCGATATCTAGCAAGCAAGCGCTCTCTACGACCATTTACATGCATAGGATCATTTACATGTATATATGTTTAATCATATAGATTGATCAGTGCTTACTTTTAAAAGTAATTAAACCGCATGCATACTTGAGTAAAAGTTAGAGTGCAGTGTGATATTGTAGTTTATTGCCATATTGGGGAAGGCTTTAAGACATCGCCTCTTGCATATGGTTGCAATATTCATATTGCATAGAGACGAGCAAAAGAAAATCGATTCCGCTATCACAGAACAAGCAATCGCTATAGCGATCGTTTTAATTCACGTGGATTAGATTGTAAAACCCTAGCTCTGCACTGACCGAAAATGCCACAGAAAGCGTGCCAAAATCGCGGGTCCCGTTACGCACGCACAATTAGGTTTTCATTGTTGCAGTTTATATGAGGCACGCTGAACTTCAGAAGCCATCTTTTAGAATCGCCGTTACTTTTTGATTAGCATCAGTATATGTACAGTAGCTATGCTATTTTATATAAAGGATACAGTTGTATAAAGACAAAACTCAGGCGTCTTTTGCAAGTAAGGCCACACAAAATAAATTTTTAGTATATTGAGCTTCGCCCCACACAAGAACTTGGAAATGTGTCAAGATTGCCCCTCCCAGAAGTGACACACTCGGACCCAGATATCAATTCGCTGAACGTGTCACAGATTGAAGCCTTACCCGTGCTGGCTGATCAAGTACAAATTGACCCATTAAGGGATCCTTTACTACGTAAGGTAATCCAGTATGTGCGAGAGGGGTGGCCCTCAATGGTACCAGATAAGTTGAAACCTTATTGGATTAGGAGAAATGAGCTATCAATCGAATGTAACTGTTTATTCTGGGGAATTCGTGTGTAGTACCTCCCCAACTCCAGTATCAGGTGAAGGCAGAGCTACATAGGGACCATCCTGGAGTAGTGCGGATGAAAATGCTGGCTCGAGCTCATATTTGGTGGCCAGGGTTGGACCTCTAGTTGGAGGATCTTGTAAAAGGATGCTTAAGTTGTCAGTCACATAAACATACACCAAGCGCTGCACCCTAGCATCCTTAGATTTGGCCGACACGTCCGTGGCACCGTATTCATGTGGATTTTGCTGGCCCCTTCTTGAGCAGGATGTTCCTCATAGTGGTGGACGCTCATTCCAAATGGCCAAAGGTGATACCTATGTCTTCAACCACAGCTGTTCTGACTATTGAAGCCTTGAGACAGTTATTTGGATCATATGGTATTCCAGAGCAGTTAGTTAGTGATAATGCATGGTCCTCAATTTGAGTCAGATGAATTTGCCATGTTCTTGAAGCAGAATGGAGTGAATCATGTATATAATATTTTTATGTGGTGTCCTCGTGTGTGTGTGCTGCCGAATTGCCATTACAACTTAGCTATTGAACTCTGACGTGGGACACTAAACCCTACACGTATGCGGGACATTTTTTCCGAGGCATAAGCCCCCCCCCCCCCCCCCCCCAACCCCCCCTGCATACTTCGTTCATGCACGTTTGCAATACGTGTTGAATGAAACATGTCGCAAAATTCACCTTCGAATCCTCGTAACAGCGCATGTTAGCTGTCAGTATAAATGTGCGTACACAGACATGCAGTTTTGTTTGTTTACCCCCCCCCCCCCCCCCCCCCCCCCCCCCCGAGTACACGAGATGATAGCGTTTCTACTTCTTGGTGAACGGGAGGTATCCAATTGGTTAACGTTGTTTTAGGCCATTCCAAATGTGAAAATAGTTTCCCGTCCGGACCTTTTACCAAAACCCATGCGGGCGGGCGGCTATTATCCATTATTTACATATAATTATTAAATATGAATACATTAATTATTCTATATCTCACATCATCAGGCATGAATACAAAAGGTGGCAGAACTGAAAATTATGGCGCTGTATGTCCGGACCGGTAACTATTGATGTCTGATACGCTAGGCAAGAAGAAACACGGCAAGCCTTTTCTTATATTGCTATTATTAAATGGCGGACAGCCTTTTGGACTACATTCAACTACAATCACATTTGGAATGGCCAACTCAGCAGTGTTGTATGGCAACACTCTACTGAAATTAAATGTACCGGTATTCCGATAATTAGAATAATGGACATAATGGTGACATTACGCGGGTGGTCTATAATGACGCGGGCGGAGGACGGGAAACTACAATCACATTTGGAATGGCCTTAGAGGTGCTCTTTATTATGCTAAACGGACGGTTATTGCATAGATTGAAGACCTTACGGTCTTCAATCTATGGTTATTGCAAGGATATAAAGGGCGATCGAAACAAGAGCAGGAAATACGGAAATAATACTGAACACCAGAAGGTAAATCGTCTTAATCGATGTATGGCCCAATGTGCATTGTGTACAGGAAAATGACTGTAACTTTAATACGTATACACTAGATGACTTAATTCCAAACGCATTATACATGTATATACACGTATAGTGATGCAAAAGCATAATTAGCTGCCCTTGCTTTCTCCAAAAGGGGGAGCACATCTTGGACGAGACAATTTAAACGTAAGGAGTTAAGTATGACCCATATACCTTTACTGTTGATAGTAGTTAATAATACCTCTTTTAAGAATATATAACTTAATAGTGGTGTCATGCACACTCTATAATACTAACTCTTTTTTAACAACCACCTGTCAATGATTCTTGACTTGCGCAGTACATGCACACATAGTATAAAGCCGAATATAGAATCTACTAGTTTTTCAACCAGAGAAAACAGACATCATGCATGCACATTTTTAATGTGGCATCAAGATACTGTCAGGATAACTGTCTCAGCAGTTTTTTTTTGTTCTTTTTTTTTTTTTTTTTTTTTTTTTTTGGAGAGGTCAATATTAATGACAGTACGTGTGTATGCTGTACAAATGGAATATTCCATTATTTAATCGTACAACCGTATGGATGACAATAACATACCCCCCACCCCCTCCGCAGGACAATACATAACATCCCTCCCCCCTTGGACAAGCATCTTTTCTGTCTCCCCCACCCACAAATCGGGGACAGACTTGTACATACCTTCTTGAACAATTTTGTCCCGCCACCTTGGAAAAGTTTGTGTTTTGTTCCATTCCCCTATGGGCAAGCTTCTGTTATACTTCTATCCCCCCTGGGACAGGTATTTACATATTCCTGATACCCTCCTGCATGGACACTATTTATTTTCATCCATAGGGGTGTACGGCTAAATATTGGAATAGCCCAATACATGTCAGGTAGAACAAAGGAGCAAATAGCATCCCTATTCTACAGGTCGGACAACTCGAGAAGTTCCCCAAACTCAAGTATCTCCCGAACCATTCACAGCCAAACAGTTCCGTAAACACTTCCTGGTAAAGGGGAAGGAACTACTATAACAACTCAAAAATATTCAGTTGAAGCCTCGTACTAATGAGGCTACGATGATTTGAAGTTTATGAATAATTCTAATCAGTTAATTATTCAAACCTTTATATGCGCTGCAATAACATCTAAGGTTGTTAGCTCATTAACTTTTAATTCTCCATATCTATCGGCTCTTTTATGCAATCCTCATCATTCTTTGTGGCATTATTACAATATCACTATAGCATGCGTAATAAAATTTGTGTGTCTGTGCGTTACCTCCAACACCCTGATCTAACTCGGGTTAGTAGGTGTAATACTTCGGTCTATAACACCACTGCGGATTGAAATTAACAGTTCTAAATCAGTTTTGAATTTAAAGAAATCATGTATGAACCTTCGCTGAGTGTTTCTTTTACCATATGAAGTCTGATGGCGGTGCTCAAGCAGCGATATGAAAACGTTATTTACGCGCGCTTTTGGCGCGATCGCTGCTTTGTCGTCTATTTATCATAACATGAAGATTAAACGAGCGCTATTTGTTTAAATTTTATAGGTACAACTATTTATAATACCCAACAAGCCTGTTCAATCAAATTGAGCACTGAACATTCGGTGCGGAAAATAATTCATGAACAATTTTGGGGAACTTCTCGGGTTGTCCGACCTGTAGCTCCATTAAAAAACTAAGCTAACCTTCACTTCCATGCATCCAGTGAAATAACTGGCAGAGAGGTTGAAATGATTGAAATGTCTTTTTGCTTTTGCCACTTCCCTTGCAATACACAGCAATGGTGTACATAATGAAATCCACGAGAACTGTCACCGGAAAATTGGTCCGGGTAAAATGTGTCCGGCGGACCGAAAATTTCAGTCCGCCGGACCATTTTTTCCGGTGGAAAAATGGTCCTAGGACTACGTTTCCATGGAAATATGGTCCCGCATCGAAAAATAGGTCCGCCCTGGCCCGGACCGTTTTGATTTTGATTTTGATTTTGATTGCATACATATATAAACACACATATACATATGCAAAAAGGCAAGTAGTGGCACGATGTGTACGTGCACTTATAAACTTCTCCATGGAAAAATAGTCCTCCCCTATATATTTACCTTTGGAATTCTTTATATTAATAGTTCAGTATAGACTTGGATTTGAGTGCAGTTTGCCTGCATGATACTGACTGGCGATCGAGTCTTACACATGATTAATAGACGCGAAAAACACTCTTTCAATCAAATACGTGGAATAAATAAAGAAACGACACACACAATGAGTCACTGCACTGCTTATACTTAATTGGTTTGCACATAGAGGACAGTTCCACTTCACAGTTATCTTCCCATATGTTCCTTGGAACGCGAACACATGTTTAATTATACCAAATCTCGCAAATACCACACTGAACCATCCGTCCATGAGTTATTTGTCTGCAAGTGCAGTGAAGCGTGATGGTCTCCTGCTTTGTGGCTGCAGCTAAATATGACTTCTTTCTGCATAGTGGAAATATTGCCATGTGTTTGTTCTGCAGGCATTCCATACGATGGTTCCGAAAAATTCTTTGTGTGTATTGCACCTGTGCTGGATTGAATCCGCAACACAAAGAGGTAGCAAAAGCTACAGCAAATAACCCGCAATCACTATACTGCCTCTTTGCATTTACACTACAGGAAAATTGAGGGTGATATCATTTTCCTTTGCAAATATTAATGCTGCTATTTGCTTCTGATCATGGAACCAATGTTGAGGCTATCAAAAATATCAATTTCATTGGACTTACAAAAGATGTTTGAAATAGTTATCCAATGGTTTCTATGTACATGTAATATTTGCACAAATGTTCCTCGTTCGATAGCAAAAGTCAAATCCCTACCAAGGTTAGTGTTCTGGAGGCCACCCACATTTGGATATTGTTTCTTCAACAAAGTCTATGCTGCATTTATTACTGCATCTGTCAATCATCCGTGCTTGCGTTGTATGCTTTCACAATCCGATGTATACAATCCTAAGTCTCTTATCCAATATGTGCAAGCAGTTGAAGATTTATTTAAAGGACACTCATAACTATTAACACAAGTACAGATATAAAATGATGGCATTACTAGTATAATTATAGCAATACATACCTATGCAGTAATTCAGCTTCACTCCTACATCCTTTGTCTGAAACTTCCCATATAGATAGTTGAGCATTGGATTCAAATTCTTTCCCCCCTGCATGTAATTAATAGCATGCAGTAAATTTCTGTACTATAATGTAGCACCCCTTATTGCCTTACCTAGCTGATTTGCAGTTTGCCATAGACAATGATGATTGCTCAAGCTGAAAGCCCACCCTAATGCAAGAATGCAACATAAATTATAGAACATTTATACAACCAGTTACCTGCTCATATCATTTATCACACCTCTTCCTTCTATCCCTTCCACTGCGTTTGACTCTTCAGCAGATGATTTTTGAACATCACCTTGAAATTCTCTGTCACACAGTGTTTTTTCTTTTATTGGTGAGATGAAAACAGATGAAGCTTTGTGAGGATCCTTGCATATTGGTACCACTTGGGGAAAAATGAGGGAAAAAACCACCTTGCACAATCATCGAACTGCAAACTAATTCAACTTCAGGAAAAGACTCAACCATTGCAACATTCAGTGTTAGGTTATTTGACATGCCAAGATCATGGACCTGCGAAGGTCTAGTTAATCACAAAATGTAACCTTATAGATCTAGCTATACCCTGCTTTGCACCTACCCAGGCCAATCAGGATTATCTTGTACACTTTTACTGTCTTCGTACTATTAGATTTTATGGAACACATGCATCTTCAATCCACAGCGGGATAAATTGTTAATCAGTACGCACAAAGATATGCACATATATGTAGTTTAATAAAGTATGTCACTTTTCAAGTGCATAGGACTATAGACATTAGAGTAATTTATGACAGGACATTCTATCATGGTTTTTCCCCCCACAAAATGCCCCCCCGGACATCTAATCTTAGGCGTCGCTGTCCCCCGGACATATCGTCTCTGTTCCTAGGCACCATTGTCCCCCTTTTATCAATTGTGCTCCCTCGAGCTCGAGCTCCAACCCCGGTCTTTGGATATAACTCGTACTGCTCAACATTCAAATACATACATGTAACTCTACCCCTGAGCATGATAACGCCATGCATAGAATTGCTGGCGCGTGATGAATGGTGTGACTATCCCAACCCCCCCCCCCCCCCCCCCCCCCCCCCCCCCCCCCTTCATGCATCAGTTGCATCCCTTGTGGCGGATCCAAGCCTGTTCGGCCAGGGCCCAGACTGCCAGGCCAAACTGAAAGTCCGGCCTGGCAGGCCGACCTGCATGGCAACCCTGATCGCGTCACATTCCCGCGGACTTTTACGCCTTTAACTGAATGGCAGGCCATGCAGTACCGTTTCCGCTCGGATGGATACAATTAAGATCTTGGTGCTACTAATCCTCCTATTCACTGTATTGGTGCCGAACCCGGGCCATCCTTGGACATGATGTTTATCGATATCCAATTAATGTTAAAACGCAAAAAGAACACCATTATAATATAAGAAATTAATAAGAATGACTGTCATTAGTCCATGCATAATTATAGCAGAAAGCCTTTTAGGAACCGCCGGACTCGTTAGAAAATGATAGCCTTGCCATGATAAATCAACAGCTTAATTTAATATGCATGCAGCCATTCTTTTATGGAGAAGTTCGGCTATATGGTGTAACAATTGTTCCTCCGGTTCGATCTTCCACTGCGCGCCCACATCTCAATGGTCTCCTCCTGTATGGAGAAGTCGTCAGCATCCTCCACATCCCTTTCTTCAAGGTTCGCTTCTACCTGGTTTGATGATGCTGTGCGGCATATGGTCAAGATGGAAAACACGTTGAGTCTTATCTTGATGATAAGTAGTTTGTTTTTAATACATACATGTATTATATTTGTTTGGGCTTGCTAAATACTGGACAAAGTTCACTCTTCTTTGCTGCTCTGTTGTGTAGTTTTATTTTCATATCCAGAAATGGCCCATACATAGGCGGTCATCTTGCTTTTTATTTCAAATTGAATTTTAAATATGTCTATAAATCGGTCTAATTATAATATATGTACTTAAAAAAATTATTCCATTAACCATTCTTTGACTAAAATCAAGACAAAAAAATTAATTTCTACACACAGGAAAAATTGACTCGTTAGCACTTTCTAGTACAGCTACGACCTACAGTTGTGTAATAAAGTATTCTGCGGGCTCGACTCCATGTATATATATATATAATATATATATATATATATATATATATACATGTAGTTTTCGGCTGCATCATTGCTTATCAAGGTTACACCGGGATCTCGGGCAGGGCTGCCAAAGGCCAGCCGACCTGTCAGGCCAGGGGTCCGGCCTGACCTGCCAGGCCGGACCCCTGGCCTGTCAGGCCAGGCCACGCCTCCTCGATGTACCAACGTGCATACTGTATATGACTACTTTATATTTGTACATGTACAAACCAAGCTTACTTCTTGTCGAGAATTCAACAATTGCAGCAGTAAATAGCATGCACGCTAGCAGTATGTTTATTAGTTATTAAGCATCTGAGAAGTAGTGACTTTATATTACACAATTAATGTGGCTAACTTGAAGGAAACTCTTGACAACAAATTGTCTGAAGTTTAGACTGTCAACAAGAACTGGTGTGAGCAAAGTTTCATACCATGCATGTGCTAAGAGTTTCGTGGCTTCGTCATTCTTAACTTTAATTTGTGAGAGACGGGATTTGCAATGTAAAATACTGCTCGAGCAGCCGAGCTGCGATTTCTAATCTGTTAAAATGGTCTTTTCTTGTTTGGCAGAAACTATTGAGACTTTCTTTGGGCTGCCGTTCATTGTCATTGTGTCTTAAAAGAGTGAATCGTTCCCTTGAGAACGGCTTTGTCTGCGTTTAACTTTTCTTTCTCCTTCGATGTACTGATGGAGAGCAGACCGCGGATGTGTTTGTGCTACCTTCGCAAAGGCGTAAATCTCACAGTTTACTCCGGATTATATTTCCACAGGTCCGGGTTTGAGCCGCCGAGCAGATGGTATAGGAATCATTGAAACTGACGAAGATGAGTTACGCTATAAGCGATATCGTACCGTTACGTAATAATTGATTGACATTTATAATTTCCAATAATTTGGCCTGCCAGGCCAGCCGGCCTCAGACCCGACCCCTAGCCGGCCTATACGGCAGCCCTGATCTCGGAGGTTTGATTTGTGCAATAGTAAGGCCATGCAATGTGCAAGTGTATAATTCAAACCCAGTACTAACAATCATTCAAATACATATTGCTACATGTTCTGAAGCCCAAAAAATGACCAAATAATAAAATAATTTTAACACTTCAGAAAATTCTTCATGGTTAGCCTTTTAGTAACATAGTGCTTTATCACAAAAAGGTGGTCATTCTGTGTGTCCATATGTTTTTCTTAGTTCACGAGATCTAACTAACAAACACCATTTCCTCCGAGTCAAACAACATACCATTTCCTCAAACAAAATACCATTATGAGGTGTGAAAGAAAGCATCATATCATTACTGTTCACTAGTATTGTAGCTGAGGAATGCACTGAATCAGGCAAAATTATTCAGTGTGAAGTTTGGTACCAAAGGAACCATTATAAATGTGCTTCCATCAAATGGCACCAAAAACGAAAGAAATAGCTAAAGTGCATATCAGCGCACTGTATTAATATAAATGTGGGGCCCTATTTTTCCGGGGGGGGGGGGGGGGGGGGGGGGGGGACAAATTACTAGCGAAATGGACTTTCAACATTTGTCACTGATTTGGACTATGAACAACTAGACATTTAGAAACATGACCAGAACCAACTTCATTAGCTATGGGGCATAAATTAAAAAACGTACATAGATACTAAATTTAGTTACTATATATGTTGGGTGATCCACAATAAGTGAAATCCTGTACAATAAATCAGCATCTGTAAATGGTTTAATTACTACTTATAATAATATCAAACATCACGGACATCAACACTCAGCATCCAAAACTGCTGCCCATAACTTGAGAGAGCACTAGAATTTCGTACACTGTCACAATTTACAGTCTTCAGTTCCATAGGGTCTGAGAAAAAGCTAGTAAGAAGTTACCTTTACTCAACATGGTCTGTATGCACATGTACTTTTAATTATACTTCAATTCCCAAGTCTCAAACATTCTGCCAGATCTTGGTGCTTACAGAGGGGAACGGTCACCCAATTCCCTTTTCCAGTTGTCCATTCAGTATTGAATCGAGAGATATATGTCTATTCTGCATTGAATGAAATTCATCTGTTTGCAGTCCCAGTTTCTCAGACTTCATAAATTTCATAACAATATCAATTTTTAAGTTTTGGGTTCCTTTTATTTTATTTTAACCCTTTGAATGAATTGCAAAGCCACTGTCACCCATATATACGTGAGCAGTAGTGCATGGAGCAAGTTCTATTTAACAGTTAGAAATAGTTGGTACATTCTCAAGCATTACCCATGGTCCTCGAGCTCACTGTAAAGTGGTTATGGTGTACTGTAATACGCCGTTGAAGGATGCACCCATTGTCCATCACTCATCCATCACTACTTCGTGCAGCCAGTGATGCAATGCACATATAATTAATACATAATACAACATAATTTTACACAATATACACATATGCCAGTGATGCAGTGTTCTGATTTTTTTTAAATAGCACCTTCACAGAAAACACTGAGAACCTAAAATTTCACCTGCAGGGTAATATGATAAGACCATGGTTATGTCAATGAATGTGGGTTGAGTGAGTTTGTTGATGCATCTGTTTTGCGTAATTGGACACACAAAATGGATTCACCAGGAAATCATCAGGGTTTGGTGCAAAGTGCATAAGGTTACGCTGCTCTTGATGATCAAAGGGCACATAACCACAAGCCATTGGAGGAATGGAGAACTCCATATAAGGTGATGCACCAAACATATCATGGAAGAGTTCATATCTGTTGGTATAATCCTCATTGAGGTGGTTTGCAGAAGTTGCCATGCCCGCCACAGCAGGAACAGCTGAACATAAGTGAACATTGTCATTTGGAACAATACACACATCTGGCCTCGTTGGACTTTCTGCACTACTAGCACTGCTTAAAGAGAACTCAAAGTCAACACATGACTCTGGAGATGCTAGTGAGGATCGAGAAGGTGGGGAGTTGGTTGAATAGTGTGAAGATTGTGGCGTATGAGGTCCATGTTCCAGGAAACAGAATGATTCCTTGCATTTAGGATGATATGGAATGTGTGACTCCAAGCAAGGTGAGAAATTTCCTGATGGTTCACTCTTGACAAAACTATACATACTGCCATTGCACATAGCCTGAGAAAATGCAGTGGTGTAATTAGGCACCTCGGCAGCATATACTGGATTGTCCTGCATCACTGTGGTGATAGGTGACTCAAGAAATTTGTCATCATGAATGTTTAATAATTCTGGTTCAGTGTTTTGTCTTGATGATATATCTGGTGTTGGATATGTACATGGCAGCTGACCAGTACAATCTATACCTGGGCATGAAAATAAAATAAAACACATTGTCTATAGATTGGCATGCAAAAAGGGGAACTAACCTGTTTTAGTTCTCAATGCATTCACATGCTGCTGTTCTACAACAGTGACCTGTAATAGCTCCATCACGTAATTAACATATGCATCAAGGACGAGATGAAGTGTGGAAAAGGAGTCTAGAATATATAATGGAATAATTAAAATTCTGGCAATTGAGGTGCTACATTTTTGTATAAAGTATTCAAATATGGATTTAAAATGAACTAAAAACGTAAATTTTAATGCATGTTTTGATGCAACTCACAAAGCATTAAGTACTTACCAAAGTTTATGTCTTTAGTTGCATTGAACGCTTTCTCCACTAGTGTGTAGAAAGTATTCCAGGCTACCAGAAAACCTTGGATGAGCTCAGTCATGTTGCAACCATGTTCGGATGGCTGCATGTGTGGGCATGTGCACAGTTAATTTACAAATGACAACAGGTGTGGTGCACATCTGCATTCATTGTAACAATTGCATCCCTTCCTTATGTAGACTATGTCACGGAAGCATACAATAACTAATTCCATCCCAATTACGCAATTAAGAACACCCATTGAGGCAGGAATCTTCCAAAGAAGCGAGCCAAGTGGGCTGTGCTTGTGTGCATGATTGTGTTACATGCACACTATTGCCACCCACCTCACAGATTCTTTTCTCAATTACACTGTCCAGCCACTCAAAATAGGTCTCCAATGAGGACTGCTTCACAAAAAGCTGCTCAAGCTCATTTGCAACTAAAAAGAGAGAAACAGTAAGTCTCTGCTATGGCAAACCATATGACACAAGTATATCAACAGGGCATTGAATGCTCACATTCAGAAGGAAGGTTTACATCTAGCTCTGATGATGAAGGTTTGGAGTTAGGCTGGCAAGATATATCACGAGCATTGTCTGCTGCATGAAGGCAAGCCGTAAATTCCTTGCCCTGCCAACAGTTTAGGATTCCACTAATGGCATCACTGCTGCGCAATACTGCACGTGCTCCCTACACAAGGACAATTATAGGTTATGAAAGGCGTTTTGTTACGTTTTTAAATGCAAATGTAATTTATCAGACGAAAATGCAATGCAATTTGTACCAGCTCACTTTTGCTAGCTGAACAAGGGCTGCTTGCCTCCTAAGTGATTTTCCAAACATCTCAGCTACTGTAAAATTGCAAGTACATAAATAAATCATATGTGTAATGCTGGTTATGTGTAATGGTAGTAATGTGTAATGATGTTTATGGAGGTTATGTGCAATAAAGATATGCGTAATAGATGACCAAACAGCTGCTGTTGCAGACAAATGGTACCCGTGCACACATAGAAATCTTTGTGTAATACAAATTCAAAATGTTGTGTCATGCAAAAATTATACCTTGCACTTTACGCATCCCAAGCAGTGAAGGAAGGTCTTTCAGGGCTTCTGAAAGCCATTGAACCAGACGATGTGAGAACATAATAACCTCTACCATCAAGCTGCATTCAAGAGGTTCATGGAGCAGTAAGTTCCGACTAAGAAATTAATAAAATTGGAAACTTACCCCTCAGTGAGAGACTGCAGTGTGGGTGGTATGAGTACCTCACATAAGCACTAACATGAAAAATATATTGTCACTAAAACATTGGATGTTATTATACTAATACACTTGCAATGCACAAATTCTAACACTTTGAATACATTACACACTAAACCCAATTCATAACAATTTGCAACTCAAAATAAGCACTTTAAAGGAAGCCATAGGAACCTGATTGTATCAAGCTGGTTGAATTGGTAATTTCTATTGGTCTTTATCTGGTAAAGACAGGACGGAGTCAAAACATTCTATAATTTTTTCCTGTCCACATAGCAACTATATAAGCTATATTGTGATACTCAATATAAGGATTAAGTGGTGGTCTAAACAGTGGTACATGATTACAGTTGACCACCTACCTTGTACATGGTGAAATCACAAACCACAATAATATCAACAGTCGTTTGGCAATCCAGAATTGATAGCATGTGCATTGGCATGCCCTGCCAGAAATGCAACAGAAGACCTTGCACCTTTCGAAAGGTGCCAATATCGATCAGATCTACTATTATTAATAGGCAAACTCACTTCATTAAAGTTAGCCCTAACAACTGAGTCGAGGATTCGCTGGCAATGAGCTCTGTACATTAGAAGAAACGTTTCAACCTGTTGGCAGAATAATGGGGCATATGGTTAGTGATCCAGTTTGGGGTAGGGGAGGGGAAATTAGGGATGATAGGGAACTACAAAATATTTAAAGGATCTCAGCAGACTGACACTTGAGTTAGGGTCTACTGCAACCACAAATTTGACAACAGTCTAAATTAAGTTTTGCCTATTAGGCTACTGCACATCCACATTCATCGCATCTTTTCTCTTAGGATGTCTGTCAAGTGTGCTACTATTAAATTCTATCCTTTATGCTATGCCTGTCAAGTGTGCTACTATTAAATTCCCTCCTTTATGCTATGTCTATCAAGCCAACTGATTGCATTTATTCATAGTGGCGTAGAACTGTGTTGTAATCTGCATGTATTGTGTATAACAGACAGAAGGCTTACTTTATCCACTGGAAATGGCTTGGACAGGTTAATATCAGATATTTTAGGGAAGTTCGGTAAGAGAACACCAGTTTTGCAGCTTGGATTGTAGCTTTGACTGTTCTGTAATGCAAACGACCAATGCTAAACGTGACATCATCGTTTTAAGGATACTTACGTGAATGTCCCTCTTTGCAGATGCCCCCGAGAACCTGTTCCGTTACAATCGAGAGAATAACGCAATGATATGGAGATTAAAAACGTTTACGGGTGATAAGAGAATGAATTTCCTATCAAAAACTCATGCATCCAATAGTGTAAAAGGCGAAAGTAATATATACATTCATATAACCGCCAAATAGCATTACTATAGATCGAGAAAAATTTATAATAAAGAAATCTCAATTTATACTTTGCCGTATACCTGGTAAGCCCTTTTTTTGAATAAACCGATCTGTAGTAAACAGAGCTCTCTTTAATTGCAAGCCCGTAGTAGTGATACCTGAGAGAAAAGTGCAATCCGTTCATGCAGGTATGCTGTCCGTGCAAAAGTAATACTAGCTCACTTTGATTGCCCACGTGTTCCAAGTCGTCGAGTTGACAGATTTGGGAATTTCAGTCTGATAATCTATATTATATATAAATAAACACAGATTACTATATTATACAATAATATTAACACATGGCACACTATACACAATGACACACGCACACAGCAAACACATACGCACACACATATATGAACACACACACACACACGCAAACGCACACAACGGACAAATATATACACGCACCAAACTTTGTCAACGTAAGAGCGAGCAGCTAACCTTGCCGAAACTCGCAGCACTAGATGGATCAATCTGGTTCCTTTTACAGAAGTCCTGATAGTGAGTATACAGAACGCTGCGTGGTAAGCAAGCTCCCGGAACCATTTCGTAGTTGTGGTGGAGCCTGCAAGCAGCAGTGAAGAGACAACAAAATCATAATACTTAGTATGATATACTCAGCAATTTGCAAGTGCGCACCATTGCAAAATAAAAGGACTGGATTGCTTCCTGTCCCGAAAAGACTTGTATTTACTCCGACCTACAGAGCGAGGCACACACATATGAAGGCAGTTAGCATTTTGAAATCCGGCACATACGTGCATGTACGCACGCACTTGCACACAACTCGCTTGGAACAATTTTTTTTTTTATTTTTTTATTTTTTTTTTTAAATGCATGTACATGCATGTACGTATACAACCAGCTATATGCATGCATATTAAGCCGATATACATGTACATATATACAGAGAGAGAGAGCAGGCAAATGAAATCAAGTTCATCCTATGTCAGCCAACCAAGCACACTGACGTGTGTACCCACTACATTTCGCGCTGTTATAGACATGCAGATAGTGAGATACGCCTACACATGCATACAAGCACATGGACGCTCACGCAACCTGTACTTTTTCTAGCAGCGCTTCTACCAGTTCGTGTGCTCGCTCTAGATCTGGGCTTGTGTTCTTCATCGGAAGACGAAGGAAAATAGCACTCATCTAGCTGACACTGCGGGGCTGCTTTGGGAGAAGTATCAGGACTGCCTTCATGGGGCAACTCCATTTCTATATATCTGGTGGGTAGACGAAGCCTCGGATGAGCTCTTAGTACGAATGACATGCAAACCAAAGCGTGGGGGAGAACTCTACCGCGCACGTAACACACCGCAATCCGAACCATAAAACCACAGACGCCTCGCTCGACCGCAGCCATTATTAGCACGAAACTCACCTTACACACGCGTCGGCTGAGTAACAAATAACCCAAGCGCATACAATCACAACCTGCACCGTTCGTCAATGTTGCGGAAGACTGCTCAAGCGTCTGAGTTTTGACAAAACTTTGCAATCAACCACTTGAGGGAGCTATTTAGAGCAGCCGACAGTTAGTACTTCACAACGACCACAAACCACACAGAAGCCGTACATAAACGATAGGTATACAGTGTACATGTACATGCACATGCAACGTGTAGTGTATTCTACTGAAACTATATTCATGCACGTCATTGCAATATACACGCACGCATAACCAGTGGTGAAAAGATTTCATAGCGATAATACGTTGTGGTATAGTTTTTCAAGCGCCGTGTACAAATGATGTGAACGCCAAAGAGTTCTCTGCAGCGCATACGACGCAGACTTCCTCCGGATAAGATTGTGCATGTGTAGTATGAGTTTTGAGTATCGCAGTCCAGTAGGTGACGGGTATATCCGCTTGAAGCCGCCCTTGTTGACAAACTCACGCTTTGAATCAAGCATATTTTTAACATCCTTCATGTCAACACAGTGCAAGTGCTGGTGGGTGCACAGCGGGCCAGGTTTAAGGCCCACGCTCAGCCGGCTAAGTTCTTCAGCCAGAGAGCCTGCTACCGACACACCTTTAAACAACATTTGTAACATGTCAAGCATCAGATTTAGCTTTGTTGCAGTGTAAGGATTGGTTAGGTCAGGGGGAACTCCTGGGTCTTGAGATAGCTGCATGGAAGGCAGTCCATTCACCTATGCATGCATCAATGAAAAGTAAGAATAACAGCCTTAACAACACATAGAAAAACAGAATTGGATGTGCAAGCCATGTTTAATTACACAACGCGCACATGCATATACATGTAGATGCCATTGCAAACAATAGTGTTGACAAACACAAAGAAAAATAAAATTGGTTGCGCATGACATGTACATGAACATCATGTGCACAAGCATATTATATGCCGTGAAAATATACCTGCAATACAATATGCTTCATACTTATGGGCTATGAATCTGCTAAGTATATACATGCAGATAAGCACTTATACCCATTATGGGTACAACATACACTGTATGCAGCTAAAAACACCTAATCATGACATCCCTATGAGGTATTATCCAATACAATTTGGAAGCCACAGAGCAACAGTGGTATTTAATTGAAATGTGAAGAACTGAAATCACACAGCCAAATCCATGGCAACACATCATTTGCAACAGAAGCACAGCAATAATGAAGTCATGTGGTCCAACACGTGCATGCGAACAAATAACTAAATCAGAAGGCCTTACATACCCAAACTCATGGTTACATTGCTTAGCAACTGGCCTAAGCGGAGTGAATTGCCACAGACCGAGCTGATAATGACACTGCTACGCAATGACTTTACATTCACTTCTTAACCATTTGGTTCCTGCTCTCCACCATTACATATCCAAGTGTTACCATTAATGACACATTCTACTATGGGTCTACCTGACCGATCGATCATCCTAAATTCACTCCAGCATTGCTGCGTTTGCAATCCCCAGGGTATGTGGTGCTAGTCAATGCAATATCAGGGCCTGCTCTATAATGCTAAATTCCCATATATAGGTACAAATTCAACGTAACCACCACCAATATTTAAGCAAACCATCCTTGCTATTTCTTAGGTGATTGCATCTGTGGTGCACAACAAACCCACAATCGTACATGTACCTACATCTCACTGTATTTAGACCCAAAGCATATTTTGCATCCATTTGAATGTACAATACTATGTATCTTACAGGACCATCCATTTTCCAAGAAAAGCGACAGAACTATGAGAAACCACACAAATGATACAAGTGACTGAGCAGAAGGTCAGCCAGTTAACACACATTGGCTTCTATATGCGATGGTGGTCAGAACAGCATATAACGATCTGTGGGAACGGGGTATGGTGTTAACCAAAGACTTCAGGAGATTGCTGGCCAATTAAGAAGTAGAGCCTACATGTTGAACTCTTGAGGGGCATTTTGGGAGAGGGGTGGGGCCAATGGTACATTCACTACTAATTAGCTGTACATGTTATTCAGTTTGGTAGTGAATATACCTACAAAAATGCCCCTCTTCAAACAGTATAACATTTTGACACAGTGCATGTCCATTGATAAAAAAATTGAATACTAAACACACATGATGTAGCAGTCAATTATGTCATAGTCTGAAGTGATTTTTATATTTCTATCATGTGGCCTAGTTCACAGAAATGTTGTGATGTATAGTCACATACTACTATGTCATTTATGTAAATACATAAAAAAAGAGTAATGACATAATTAATGTTAAATATTAATGTTTTTGTTCTTGGAATAATGGCATCAATAGACCAAACATGCCTGCACAGCCAAATGAGCTGCACCATCATCAAATTCTAGCCCACTTCTCCATTACATGCAGGTCTGTAACCCTCTTAGAGTGAGCTGACTTCTCAGACCCCAGCATATAAAGCAAGTCAGTGGCAGATACGGGGGGCCTGCCAAGTAGAAATTAAATATTCATAGCTAAGGGGTGGTGCCTTACACGATTAAAAATATGCGGCACCATGCAGTCTAGCACATCGGGCAGGCATACATGTACATGTGCTCTAAATGATACCTTCTGCGACAGCTGGAATTGTTCTTTGTGTGTTTTAGTGAGTTGCAAGGTGCCCTATACTAATATTCAAAGTCAAATCTATCACTAGCCTTTAATAGCAGGTAGGCCTATGTAGTGCGGAGGCAGAACACTCATTTTCAGGGCTGCAAAGGCTAAACATGTGCACTAGAAATAGCATGAAAGAAGATCGCCTCGCTTCACTCAGCCTAATGCACATGAATTATGATATTCCAGCGGCGGATACATGTAGCTAGAGTTATTGCAAGTTTCGTGCATTTTTTTAAATGTACTTTTGGGGGTATAAAGCGTTGGCTTCTGGGGAGCTTTGTGTGGGAGGGGTGCCCCCTTCCGCACCCTGCCTGGGGCAGCTCCGCCTCCTGCTTTGCCCCACCCTCCCTGTGCCCAACCCCCCCCCCCCCCCCACACACACTCCCAATTCCTGGATCTGCCACTACAAGTCCATAAAACTTAATGGTATTAAGTTAGACCATGTCAAGATGGTATTACATATCCGGCCTTCACACCTCCCAAGAATTGGGAACAACGAGATAAATACCGCAACACTGTCATATAAACAAGGTTGCCATAGTAAAGGAAACCATTAATGCTCCTTTTAGTGGATAACACACATGGGAAAAGTGACCTGCAACATATTTAGAGCAACTGTCAACACACAACGTGATAAAGGATACCGCTTCCCAGTTCCGGAAGCATAAAGGCATGAAGGAGATTTTTTTTTGTGTGTGTGTGTGACCTATACATGTCAGGAAGATAACTGAACTATTGGCATATATAGTACACCGATTCCATGAGGAACACACAAACCCTTCTGGTCACACCAAATACTCCAAAATCACAAACAACAAAAGAAGCCAACAAATAAAAGCATACTGACATCTGCAGTATTTTATCAGTACTACATCAAAGACACAGCTTTAAAGGACTGGCAGGTGGAATAATGGTTATCAGATAATGTTGGTTGTGATCTAAGAACAAAGCAAACTCAAATACATGATTTTAAGTAAATCAATAACCACAGAACCACTACCATAAACCAGCTGACAGAACTTGAATGGTTTCTTGACATTACTAATAATTTCTCATATAGAAACCAGAAAAAGGAGTGAGTTATGTATGTATTCTAGCTGACATATTGCTTGGTTGCTGAAGGCGGTGCCAGTGATCGTAGCTGTAACAGTTATTATTCATTGGGTAATCAAATCAACCCTGAATCTAATATGAGTGGTCTGTAATATACATGTACGTAGCTCAAAGACTATTTATATATAATATTAGCATGTATGTATGTGTGTATGTATGTATGTATGTATGTATGTGTGTATGTATGTATGTATGTATGTGTATGTATGTATGTATGTATGTATGTATGTATGTATGTGTGTATGTATGTATGTATGTATGTATGTATGCATGTGTGTGTGCGTGCGTGCGTGCATGCATGCATGCATGCATGTATGTATATATATGTATGTATGCATTTATGTATGTATGTATGCATGTACGTATGTATGTATGTATGTATGTATGTATGTATGTATGTATGTATGTATGCATGTATGTATGCATGTACATTGTATGTATGTATGCATGTATGTATGTATGTATGTATGTATGTATGTATGTATGTATGTATGTATGTATGTATGTATGTATGTATGTATGTATATATGTATGTATGTATGTATGTATGTATGTATGTATGTATGAATGCATGTATTTATGTATGTATGTATGTATGTATGTAGGTATGTATTTATGTATTTATGTATGCATGTATGTATGTATGTATGTATGTATGTATGTATGCATGCATGCATGCATGTATGTATGTATGTATGTATGTATGTATGTATGTATGTATGTATGTATGTATGTATGTATGTATGTATGTATGTATGTATGTATGTATGTATGTATGTATGTATGTATGTATGTATGTATGTATGTATGTATGTATGTATGTATGTATGTATGTATGTATGTATGTATGTATGTATGTATGTATGTATGTATGTATGTATGTATGTATGTATGTATGTATGTATGTATGTATGTAATGTACATATGTATGTATGTTATTTTTTTATAAAACGCACATTTTACATAGCATACACACAAATTTATATTTAGTATGTTCACTAAATCCAAATAACTTTGGCAACATACATGTGCATATTTTTATGTGCTACACATCAATCTTAAAAGGATGCTGCTCATCTGCCCCAAGCATTACTCTACCCACCACCTGTGTTCTGTTGCCAAGGAAATACAAACACAGCTATCAAATAGCAGGTTGTCCATGGCACATGGTAAACAATGTACAAGAATGATTTTAATCTGGCATACCATCACATCTAGGAGGTACTCATGTACATGTACACGTAAGGCAATCCAAAATCCTTGTTATAAACCGCTTTACATTAACTATTTGCACTATTAAGAAAAAGATATCACATTTAACAGTGCATAAAAAGATATATTCATGTTATGTACATGTACATGTAAATGCACTATTAATAATGTTAGAGCATCTCTGTGGATATACTAGTCCTAGATATATTCATTGGACCTTTTTAAAACAATTGATGTTTAATGTATGCACAGTTAAACCATTGAAACATTACTGCACAATAGAAAAAATTTGTCACAATAGTATGATTTTGTGCAATACAAAGGTCCTGTGTGTAAGCAACATAAGTTTCCATAAGGACCAAGTTGTGAGGGTCAGTAGAGAAAGCAAAGGTGAAATGTTGTAACTACATGTACATGCAAGTGTTTTATTGAAACAGCTATTATTGTTGGCCATGTAATAGTACTGAGTAATAAATACCCATGCCTAACACACCTATTGTTGCAAACTATTACCACACAGATTTGTGTAGAAGATATTCGGATCTGTGGTTGACATTAGTCCCTACACATCTATGTGTGCTGCTGTGCAATGGTCCAAATATCCATCAGCAAAACATTCATCACAGATTTTATTACCTATTCATGCCACAAGATGGGTTACACACATGTACATGTACACATGTACAATGTATCATATTCACTGATACATATATGTATTTTACGATCGAAAAACTGCATCTCTTTGCCATAAACTCCAGCTCTGATCAGCCCTTATGGTCATATATCTGTTCAGCACTGTTTCAAGGCTTCAGGCCACACCATATCCTTTATCCGACATACCAGACCAATTTCGCTGGCACCATGCCTTCAAAGACTAGTCATCTTTTAAGCAGCGTCCAATAGTCACTTAACCTCTCAAGTGCTACTTTGAAGCTCTCAGTCGTGGTTTGTGTGGTGGGTATCCGGTTACAGTTCTCCAACTATGAAGTTACACCACACAGTAGAATTGTGTACCTGACTCACACGGTTATGACACTGATGCGGGTGGCTTGTTTTGGTATGTGGTTAGCAGGCACATGTCAACTTCAAGTACAGCCCACCCATACGTGTAAATAACAAACTGGCATACATGTACATGTAAATACAGTGGATCACGAGGTACTCTATTAAAGTATAGCACTATGGAGGTGCACTATTTAAGGTACACCATGGAGGTGTTCTATTTAAGGTACACTATGGAGGTGTTCTATTTAAGCTACACCATGGAGGTGTTCTATTTAAGGTACACCATGGAGGTGTTCTATTTAAGGTACACCATGGAGGTGTTCTATTTTAAGGTACACCATGAGGTACTTTATTAAGGTACACCATAAGGTGTTCTATTTAAGGTACAACACCTATTAAGGTACACCATGGAGGTGCTCTATTTAAGGTACGCCACAGAGGTAAGGTACACCATGGAGGTGCTCTATTTAAGGTACACCACCATGGAGGTGCTACATGTATATTTAAGGTAGAGTATGGATGTGCTCTATTAAGGTAAATCATGGAGGTGTTGTATGTACACAGTACATACATACCACACTACAACGTGGTATGCACGTACAGTGTACATGAACATGTTTAATATGCATCACAGATGAACATAGTGTATACGTAAACGTACCTAACTGTATGTGTACAGATCACAGCTGGACTGTGTATACACTGCTATGTTCCATACTGGGTGTGCATCTCTCAAGCCATAATTAACAAAAGTGTCATCATAAACTCGGTGTACAAGAACATAGACGGTAAGTTCTTCATATAACAGAAGGCATCAGTGGTAGTGGACTCAAGATATCCTCTGCTACCTCTACCAGTTCAAAATAAAGCTGGAGGACGACTCGTTCATGTCACGCTTGTGCTTCATGACAAACATGACATGGTCTCTGTTTACATGCAAAAATGTTTTGAAGCTTTCAAGGCTCACAAACGCAGTACAATAGCAGGTTTCATTACGTGTGGGCAGGCAATTGTTAGCTGTACACACAAATACACATCTGAGGATGGAAAATAAGAGTACTTACATGTGTATGGTGAGTCCCATTAGGCGTCTAAGCGCACTATCTTTGCATGGCTGCAAGCACGTGCCACCCAATGACTGCAGGCTACAGGGTACGCTGCTGGTTTAGCTGGAAAGCCTACATGTACATGTACTAAACTAAGGCATTCAGTGCATCACAATATGTAATTTCACCAGCCACTGCCGAAATGTCATTGTAGTGCCTCATTTTTAGTAATCAAACAAGGGAGAAACATGGTGCTTTGTTTTGACACCTCAAATGAGCAGGTAAAAATTGTAGTGATGTCTCTTGCACTGCATGTTTAAGGCTTCAATGAACGAGTACAATGGGAAATGTCAGAGCACAGTAAAAGCTTATCAGATCTAAACAATATGCACAGTTTAGTCAGTAACTATATAATTGCAATTCTGAACTGCATTAATACCCTGTAAATATAGTAAGCACTACATCTATGCCAAGTGAACACAAAATTGTGCATAAGAAATCATACAGTATATGTAAAATCGTCAATGTTACATAAGACATTCTAAAAATAACCATCAGTTATCAAAGAAGCTGGACGACAGATCCTAGAGGCTTGTTTTGACATTTTCTGCATTCATATACATGTAATTGAAGCATAGGTTGCAAGAACGTGAACAAGAAAGACATTGTAACTATAATAATGGGTTGTTTTATTCTCTATTTGTCAATATGTATTATAGAAGATCGTGGAATTACCACAAGGTCCAACAAAAGTAATTCTCATGAAACCGGATGTTGAAACCATTATTGAACATTTGCTACAATATGCACATGACTTTTTAATCATTTATCGTAAAAACAATTGACCAATTCTAAATGAATACACAAGATGACCAATATTGTGATCATCCAGAGTGATGTGAAGACAGGTACATGCAACCAACATGATGGATGATGTTATATGAACACAGGTGACCAACATTGTGATCATCCAGAGTGATAGGTACATGTAACCAACATGATGATCATCCAGAGTAAGGTGAAAACACAAGGTGACCAACATGATGGTCATCCACAGTGATGTGAACACAGGTGACCAACATGATGGTCATCCACAGTGATGTGAACACACAGGTGACCAACATGATGGTCATCCACAGTGATGTGAACACACAGGTGACCAACATGATGATCATCCAGAGTGATGTGAACACAGGTGACCAACATGATGGTCATCCAGAGTGATGCGAACACACAGGTGACCAACATGATGAACACAAAGGTTGGCAAACATGTAGGGTGACCAGGTGACTATTCTTAACATGACAAACACTTTCCTTACATGCAACAATATGAGAAACTTTTGCCACAATATTATAAGTGCTGATTCTGTATCTGGACATACAGACTTTTCAACCATAAAAATGGTTGTTAGCTTGCATGCAAATACATATTTGTTATTCAGTAACCAATTCCACACTGCATTCGTACCCTTTTGATATAGTATGCACTACGTCTAGTGAACAAGCATAAGAAATCATACAGTACATGTCAAACTCTCAAAGACATGCTAAAATAATTGTTAGATACATTGTATCAAAGCAGTTAGAGGCTTGTTACGACATTTTCTGCCTTCATTGTTACATACACATGTTATTGAATAAAAGGTAGCAAGAACGTGAACAAGAAATAGATTGTAACTATAATAATGGATATTTTTCTTTTCTTTTTGTCAACATGCACCATAGCAGTTCCAGGAATTACCACAAAGTCAAATAAAAGTAATTCTTAGAAACACGGATATGTTGAAACCTCAATTGAGCATCTATTATAATATATGCATTTGACCAGTTAATTATTATTCATTAAAACACCTTATGGTGCGAAGGGAGTGATATGAACCAACAGGTGACCAAAATGATGATCATCCTAACACACAGGTGACCAACATATGATCATCCAGAGTGATATGAACACAGGTGACCAACATGATGATCATCCAGAGTGATATGAACACAGGTGACCAACATGATGAACTCAAAGGTTGGCAAACATGTACAGTGAACAGGTGACTAATCTTAACATGACAAACACTTTTATGCAACAATATGAGAAACATTTAAAAGCTCTGATTCTGTACCTGAACATAAGTGTACAATGACTTTTCAACCTAAAAGCTTACATGTACATCATCCACTTTACATGCATATGTACATGTAGTAAGTACACACATCACTATTGTACTTCCCTACAACAGTGCCCTTCACTGCATAGTGTAGAAAGGATGAAGTGATGAGAAGGGAAGGGGGTGGAGAGAGATAGATGGAAATCCCAAAACAAAGAAGATTAGAAGGCTCCATGCAAGTACATTACAGAGTGTACAATGGCTAGTCTCAACTTAGTACATGTATATTTTACTGCATGCCAAGTCACCACATACATGTATACTGCCACAAATAAAACAGCAAACATGCACATTATTTGACTAACTAGTTTGAAAATTGTTAAATTGAAATCTGGAGAAAATTCTCCCCCCCCCCATCCCAAACTCCTCCCCTAGCAAATGCACACCATACACACTCATACAGTTACACACACCTCAATGACGATTGGGTTCAGGTTGGAATCCAGTATTACATCGACCCCCAGGAGCTGGAAGCAATGCTGACAGCTGTACCCTCCAAGGAGACCACGAAACTCCGTCTGGAAGTGGTACTCCGAGGACAGCAGCAGCCTGGCAATGGCCTCGTTGATGGACTCAAAAACCTTGTCAGGGTCGACCCCTAGTTGCAGGAAGTGCTCGTAGAGCCTCTCAAAGGTCCAGGTGAGGTTGGAGAGCTGAGCGTACTTCTTCCCCACGGAGGTGTTGGTCAGGAACTGCTGCTCCTTGCCCCCCCTGGTGGCATTGTGGTCGTAGTCGCTGGAGGCAAATCTCACCAGCCCCTCTTTGTAAATGTACGCCCTGAGGGGCACCATGGAGGTGACCAGGACGTAAGCCCTCAGGTCTATCTTCTTCCCGTGCACAAGGTAGGGTTGCATTAGCAAAGGCTGGACCACGTACCCGTTGATGGGGAGGTCAGGCCTGATGAGCTCGTCGGCGGAGCGCACGATGAAGATCCCGTGCCCCTCCCCCCTGTCCCCGGGCTTCACGATCCAGTCGGTGGGCTCCCTCAGCATGGTCTCGTTCAGTGCTTGAAGGTCTTCTGGTAGGACCCAGCACGGGAAGGTGAAGTTGGTGGGCCCCTGGTAGCTGGCCAGGGCCTCCTTCATGGTACGACACATGGCGTCCTTCCTCCACAGGATGCCCCTGAGTCCCTGGATCTGGCTGAACCGCTGCCCCTGGCTCAGGGTCCTGTAGGCGGAGGCTTTAAGGCAGTGCCTATCTTGCGTGTGGATCCCCATGCAGATGAAGACGTTGAAGTTGGGATGGGTCCCGCCCACCAGGGGCTCCTCGAAGACGTCGAAGGATATGTTCCTGTATGCGAGGGTCCAGCCCTGGAGGTCACGTGCGGCGTAGTAGCGGACCATGGATATGTCTTTGGCGATGACGACGGGGTGCTTGGCGGGAGTGTAGAACATGGTGGCAGCCTCGATCGCGCATATCCGCTGGGCAAGCGGGTCGGGGAAGCGGTCGGAGCAGGAGAGGTAGGAGGTGTTGCCCTTTAGGAGACCAGATTGTCCCACGGAGAAGTTTGGATTGGATGGGCGGGGAGCGGGTTGTTGTCCCGTCAGGTACATCATCATGTGAGGAATCGTAACTGCGTCCGGGTTAGCGTTGCAACGGTAAGGGCGACCTGCTACCACTGTTGCTAAGATAGTGATAGAGAGGGCAAACGCCCCTGATGCAGCCAATAAGAGGGCGTTGCGATAAACCCAGATTGGCCAGAGCTGTTTCCGTTTCATGATTTTAAGCTTGCTAACAGGAGGGCCTGCACAGGGAGAGAGCCATTTCGACTGCCATAAATTGTGGAAGGATTGAAATTGTTGTTAGGTCTACATAACCGACATCTCTTACCAATTTCCCGCCTTCGCTTTGTTGCCATGGGAATTGATTGAAAAAGCTTTATATGTTTTAATAACTGCATGTACAGTCCAGACGCGTGCATTAATTATTTATATATGTTTGTAGAATTTAATGCAGCAACAAACAGCCCACTCTGCTAGGCTCCTATATTAGCTATATAGTTACTACAGGTAAATAGATTACACATATCGAGAAATCGCCCTTACATCGGCGGTCATCTTGCGATTTTTTTTCAAATTGAATTTTAAACACGTTTATAATGTCCTATAAATTAGTCTGATTAGACATATGTACTTGGAAAAATTATTCCTTTGCACTGATTAACTAAAATCAAGACAAAAAATTAATTTCTACCGCGCTATAATTTATTCATCAACATTGTCATTGTCTTGCGTCATCTGCCAGAATTAAAACAGAAATATAATATATTAATATCAATTTTTAATTAATTCAATGGTGAATAAATATTTAAATTGTAAAATTAGTTAAGTTACATGTAAATTATTCAACGAGATAATGGAAAGCTGGCCGGCCGGCCGGATAGCTAGGCGGCCGCGGAAACCTTTGGCCCTAACCAGCTGGCCCGTAGTAGCCAGGTAGTCTGGCAGGGGAGGAGAGGATCGATTAATAGGACTGCGGGACTTAAGGGGGTAAGTGATGGGGGAGGAACGTTTCGGGTTTCGGACCCGATACGAAGCAGCCAGCTTCTGGCCTGATACAAAAAGTACGATAGCTGCGTGTAAGGAACTCAAGCATCAAATGGGGGGTGGGGGGGGGGGGGGGGGGGCAGGGGATCGGTCGAACCCCCCCTGGCTACGGGCCTGCTAGCCTCCCAAATTGGCCCCAATTCACATATAGGTGTCGACTGCCTGAGGGACACGCAATGACGTCGTCATGGACAGCATAGCCTTGGGGGGGGCGGCAGCCCCCCCCCATTCATATTAAATACCGCCCCCCCTCCCCCTCCCCCCCACACAGCGTGGGCGCGCACTTCCTACCGTACGTAACGCACGCGCATCTACACTGTAGAAAGCACACCTTTTGTGTGTGTGTGTGTGGGGGGGGGGGGGGGGGGGGGGCGGCAATTTCTTAAAAGTTTCAGTGATTACGAAATTTAATCTAATACCGGAAATTTTATTTAATAACCGCGAACGTTTTATTCGTTCCTTCGGAATCTTGCCTGCATGTGCATAGGCAGTGGCGTAGGAGCTGGGGCGGCAGCAGCGGCCATGGCCGCTGCACTTTTTCACAACAACAACAAATATATTATAATAATAGGTTCACAAGCGTGCATGTATCAATTCAATTAGCTGAGCAATTGCTGCTATAGTTAATGACATGCAAGTGGTCTTCAAATCGATCGCGAGAGCTAGCTCAAGCTAGGCTACCCAGTGTACAACGGTTACCAAAAGTGGCCTTGGCTGCACTATAGCCGCTTTGTATTTTATATTACATGCGCAGAGGCAAGGTCTCAAAATAAATTAATTAACCTGGTTACAGTTTTTGCGTTGTTTTTGGGGGTTTTCTACACAAAAAGCGTAGGCTTCTAGGGCTCCGCCCCAGACCCCGATGGGGGAGCTTACAGCGCTCCCCCGTGCCCCTAGCTGGCCGGGAGGGGTGCCCCCCTCCCGTACCCTCCCCGGGGAGGCGGGGGAATCACCTTTGTTGGCCGCTACACTCTATATTCCCTTCCTAGGTGTATACTAACTTAACTGAATCACGATCATAATTAACAATAACAAAGTTTCAGTCTTTAACACCGGATCCGTGAGAAAAGAACATTTTTTGGGCCTATTTTGTCGAACTCACTTTTTGGAAAACTAGTCGGAACGGTACCAATTGCCACAAATACCGGTGTACTAAGTAGTTCAACTCCTTAGACGATGATTGGAGCTACTGCCAGCCTTGCAACTACTTCCGCTGAGGACCTACGTTTGTTTAAAGTCGAGCGGGTAAGGCTGTTAACCGGAAACGGGACACTTTTTTCTGACAAGGATTCTGAGTTTAAAAACAGTATAGGCATGCTCAACTGGATCGGATACGTAGCGTTTGAAACAATTCTGGCAGTAAACTATCATATTAGCGTCGAAACAGACACTAAACCTTCTTTGGATCTCGACTCCGGACCCAAATATTGGTCGTGCACAGGCCCAAACACCTAACATTTGGCCATACGTAAGTGTTATTTGACGTCACGTGGGTCTCGGTTACACACGTACGTCACTGTGTAGTTGCTATTTACGTAACAGGTTGCTATAAATATGCACCACGTGAGCCAAATACAATGCCCGTTGTTCGTTCCTGTCCGGTTATTGATGATCTGGTACCCAGACACTGATCAACTACAATGATGTACGTAAGTCCTCGAACGAGGTAAACAACTGTAAATGAGTTTTGTACAAGAACTAAGCTAATTGCCAACACGGTATCCATTGTGGCCTCCTAGTAGTACCAAATGACATTTAAAAACGTATCTAAAGCAGCTCTTAATTGCGTAGGAAAAAAGTGTCCTTCGCAACGCTTCGTGACCGAAAAACTTACAACCGCGTCACTTTGAAATCATACAGGTCCGTGTCCACCATAGATATAAGGCAGACGACAACGCCAAATGTCTAGCCGATAGTTAAACTATCTAAATATATGCTTTCTAGACAATTAGGGGCCTTCCGACTAATTTTTAGAAAGTTGGGTTCGACAAAAAAAACTGTTCTATTCTCACGGACCCGGTGTTAAATGTACAAGTACATGGTCTACCGATTGTCACTAAAGGTTTAATTAGGTGCACCGTTCCGTACATTTTCACAGCTGCTGCTGCTTCAATTGCTACATCACCATACCTCTAAAGCGATTTACATACATCACAACGACAATATAGAGGAGAAGTACGGTTTGCTCACGCGAGCATATCCAATATTCTTAGACGCCTGTTGACGACCGTTACGAGGCGCGTTGTCGCAATAAACTTCGTTGTCTTTCGCGCGTATGTAAATTCTTTCACTGCGCTGCGAATACGCTGATTTTTAGCGGCTTTGAAGCGAAAAATGTGAAAGCTTCTGGGGCTCCGCCCCAGACCCCGACGGGGGAGCTTACAGCGCTCCCCCATACCCCCTTGCTGGTGAGTGGGTGGGCCCCGCCCCCGGCCGCCCCATTCCTAGATCCGCCACTGGTCATGGACTATAGTGGTGGCCTGGTGAGATAGTGTTTTGCTTGAATTGCAGCTCGATGAATTAAGCGCGTAGGCTAGGCACGTGCACTGATACGCTTAGTACACGTACACGCAGGTTCGTTATATAATTAGCACTTTCCAGTACAGCTCACTGCGACCTACGTAGGCTTTTCAGCCTTACATATATATGTGTGACTTCATGTACACGTGAAGCGCTTTAATTTTACTGCAAAGCACCTTCGGGGGCTCCTACCACCACCAATGGAATTGTGTTTCATGCGAACATGTAATGTGCATTTAAAACATACACAATTTATTCGATTGCTAGTACTAATAATGAATGTACATGTACTGTGGCTGCACCATATGTACTTCTGAATGGTGTCAGTGGGAAGGCTTGCTCTGGCACACGCCCCAGCTACTCTACGTGGCTGTGCCAATGTGTTTGGCTGGATTGTACCGTACCAGGTGGAGCGGAAGTGGCCCTCCCATCTTTGAAGTGGAAGAGCCCTGGGTAAGGAGTGAGTAGAACAGTGGCAGCATTATCTGTAGGCCTCCACTGCTGCAACTGGACACGTGTGCCTGCCTTTGGTACGCTCAACACACCTGCCCATCTGGTTGGTTTTGGAGTGCTTGATGAAGAAATGCATGCCCTCTCCAGACCAGCTGACGTCTCGCCTGGTAGGGTGGAGGTATTTAAGTAAATTTGCTGAACCTGAGGTGGATGGGACACTCCAGATGGTCAGTCTCAGCATTGGGTTCCTGGACCTTGCTGCTCTTTGCCAGTACAAAAAAATAGATACAGGAGTGTTGTTGAGTAACATGTCATCTTATCTCCATAGAAACAGTCCCAAACAGACTTTTTAAACAGCTCTTGATATTCAATCCTATAGCTAGAACAACAAAAGTACCAGGACTTTATGCATCAGACATAAATGCCCACTAGCCAAAGGCTTTGCATCAGGCCCAAAGCACACTCCACCCACCTCCCATCATGTACTTGATTGTAAAGTTTATAGCATCAGGACTAACGCTTGAAGCCCAAAAGACCCATGCCATCATCACCAAAACCTATAGGTGCTACATGTACAATGTACATCGTTAGTGTGCTTCGGATCTTAGAACATTTGTCAGATAACACATAGGATAACCATAGTGTACATAGCATACAATCACCCTATTGTTGTTGAACTTCACTGCAATAATGAATATTGTCTAGAAGGCCAAAAGTATAGGGAGAAGTCCAAAAAAGCCAACAGTATAGGGGGAAAGCCAACAGTACAGGGAGAAGGCCAACAGTACAGGGAGAAGGCCAACAGTATAGGGGGAAAGCCAACAGTAGGCTTATAAGGGAGAAGGCCCAGTATAGGAAGACCATGTACACAGCTCATATCTATCAATCAAATGAAGGTATGCTTTGATTGTATTCATTTAGCGAGGACAATAGTTGTGTGCCCCTTGTGGGTTTTGTGGGCCCCAGGGAGACCGAGAGTATGGGAAGAAGGCCAACAGTATAGGGAGAAGGCCAACTGTATAGGGAGAAGGTCAACAGTATAGGGAGAAGGCCAACTGTATAGGGAGAAGGCCAACTGTATAGGGAGAAGGCCAAATGTATAGGGAGAAGGTCAACAGTATAGGGAGATGGTCAACAGTAGTTTATTATAAGGAGAAGGCTAACAGTATAGGGAGAAGGCCAACAGTATAGGGAGAAGGCCAACAGTATAGGGAAAAGGCCAACAGTATAGGGAGAAGGCCAAATGTATAGGGAGAAGGTCAACAGTATAGGGAGATGGTCAACAGTAGTTTATTATAAGGAGAAGGCTAACAGTATAGGGAGAAGGCCAACAGTATCGGAGAATGCCAAAAGTATAGGGAGAAGGCCAACCGTTACAGTATAAGGAGAAGGCCAACAGTATAGGGAGAAGGCCAACAGTATAGGGAAAAGGCCAACACTAGTTACAGTACAGGGAAAAGTCCACCATTACAGAGAGATGGACAATGGTATAGAGAGGTCAAAAGTATAGGGAGAAGGCCATATCTCCTACATGTACATCACTGTATCGAAGATATGTCTGTTTGCACATCATAGTACACTGTATACTCACCAAAACACCTGCATCACAGAAGATGAAATCATGCGTCCTATAGAACCTATGTGGTTTGGTCCATTTATTGCCCTGCATCCATATATCCAGTGTCGCAAGCTGGAAGTTAATTTTAAGTTGTGCATCGTTAATAAAAATTCAAACTGTCTTTGAGTTAATTAACAGATGCAAACATTAACCTGTCTTGCAAGCGGACATAAATTCCAATGATATTAATTTATTCCAAGATGACGCAAGGTAAATATTTGCATATGAATAAAATATGCACGGTAGAAATTATTATTTTTTGTCTTGATTTTAGTACACGAAAGGTACATGGTATATTAATTTTACAAAGAACAGATTCACGATCAGACTGATTAATCATAAATTATAACCTGTTTAAAATTCAATTTGAAAGCAAAAGCATGGGCTATTTTGATTTGTAACTCATCGAGGCAGGCCATATTGTATCAAAACCCTAAAACATACGCACAGAAACTTGTACACACACACACACACACACACACACACACACACACACACACACACACACACACACACGCACGCACAAATACATACTCACACACACACCCTTATTGTCTTACTCTGTTCTGGCATCACAAACACCTTAGTTTTTCACTGTAGCATTCCAGCTCAAAATCACTCAGCCATACACTTTGTGTGTTCTGCCAGCAGCACAGGGTTCCTGAAATGTTGAAATGTTGTCCTTACAACACACATACAATGCAAGCACATATAAACATGCACACACGGTACACACACATACACCTGACACAATAATCATACCATACACAAGTACACACAACACTTACCAAGTACACACAACACTACCATCTATACGTAAGTACACACAACACTACCATCTATACATAAGTACACACAACACTTACCAAGTACACACAACACTACCATCTATACGTAAGTACACACAACACTACCATCTATACATAAGTACACACAACACTACCATCTATACGTAAGTACACACAACACTACCATCTATACATAAGTACACACAACACTACCATCTATACACAAGTACACACAACACTACCATCTATACACAAGTACACACAACACTACCATCTATACATACATGTAAGTACACAAAACACTACCCAATTATACACACAACATTACAAACATACACATCTATACACACAAGTACACATTATACTACATGCATATATGGCTGTTGTCAGTGTGTGCATACATGTGCGCGTGTGTGTGCCTGCATGCGCGTGCATGTGTGTGTACGTGTGCGTTCGAAGGCGTGGATTGAAGTTTGGGTAGTATATGCCTGTAACCGTAGATTATGCATGTACGTTCGTGCACACACGCAACACACAAAGGACAAAGGCGCGGAATGATAGATTATGGTGTAACTTTCATGCATACGTACGAAAATACTACATTTAGGCCTAGTACTAGTACACATGGTGATGCACTGCACACAGCAACAAAAACGGCCCTAAGATTCTCAAAGATCACTTACAGGAGGCAGATCGAAGTACATGTAGGCCTACCCCAATCTTCTGAATAGATCAGCGAGCACACAGTATGGCTTTGTAGCTATTAATAAACGATCAACATAACATAACCACATAAACAATGCGTATCCGGAAAAAATATACGGCGCTAAAAAACATTGGCACCCAAATACTTTAAAAATCTGAGGAAAGAATTTGGTGGGGTGTAAAAATATTTTGACTATGCTAAAAAATAAAGAAGTACATTGCCTCTAATTCCCAAGGCCGACCTAATCACTATCTGCTTTGAGCTAAGAATTATGAATTTATGAGTGATTGTATACATTAATTAGGTAAGAACGCGACCGGCTGATGTGTTGGTACCTATACCTGGTCTCTCTCACGTTCAGCAGCATTTGATCTGAAGGTCATCAATCCGTTCAACTCAAACTTTTTATTGGGAGCGAGCATGACCTCAGGTTATACTGCTGAACTGGGAGAGCAGGACAAACATGCCAAAAATGACATTCCCTGTACAGCGAGAGGTTGGGTATGTGTCCCATTGGTCATGGAGGTATTTGGTGGTTGGGGAAGCGAGGCACAAGAAGCTCTCTCAAGGGTTGCCAAGAAATTAGCCATCAGGATGAGTCATTTATGGCCTGAGGTGTTAGCCTCAATATACTGCCGCCTGGGCATTACCCTGATGCGCCAGAATGCAAGGGCTCTACTGGGACGAACCACAGGTGTAGTAGATATTAGTTCAGTGTACATGTAGCTTAGTATTTAGTTTCTTGCATTGTGTTCCTCAATATAAATGTGTCAGACGCAAGATAATTTTTTTTTTTTTTTAAAGGTATGAAAAAGTGCATTTTGAGTACTTCTCTATGGTTTTTGTCAAAAGGAAAGAAATGTTTCAATTTACATGTAAATGGGTTGTTTTATATACTGCTAAATCAAGATATAATGGTTTTGAAATCAATATTGACCCCGACCTAAGTCGAGCAGCTTTTAGTTACCTATTAATAATCAAATTGTTAAAAAGCCATTCATTTTCTATGGAAGTTACATGTATACGGGAGTATATGCGAATGTACAAACCGCAACATTTTTCAATTCCCTTTTGACCGGGCATTTCTCCGTATGATCAGGATACCATGCACACTTCCTCCTTAAATATTTCCCTCAATGCACCTCACAGGAGGCCTCCTGGTCCATCCAGATCATCTCAGCTCAAGGTACATCCGATCAGGAGCTTAGCTGGTGATAGGTGTGGGGAGTGATTCTGTACTGAAATAGGAACTGTGACTGTGGGTTCTCCACTGACTTCCTCTGGTTTGCTGTTTACTTAAGGGCCCACTTCATGGTTTGCACTGCCCTCTCAACAAGCCCGTTTGAGGCTGGATGTTACAGAGTAGTTGTAACGTGCTTAACATCATTACGCCACAGAAAGTCCTCAAACTCCTGGCCGGTGAAAGCACTGCCATTGTCAGTTACAACTGTTACAGGCAACTGAGCCATTATATAAAAAAGATGCTTATAGCTTCAGTATGGTCACTGCTGAAGTAGCAGACTCTACCATGTGAGCATCCAACCATTTGCTGTGTACATCTATGATCAGTAGGAATATCTTGGACTTCCTTCAGAGCCCATGTGTAATTAATAGTTTTGCTGTGTATTTAACTTCAATAATCAAGACTGAATCAATCAAGAAATGAGTGGCACATTCAACAAAGCTACATGCTAAACACATGTACATGTGCACACATATTGTGCTGGTATTAGTAGGGGGAGGGAGGTCCAAGCGCTGACGTCACTGCACAAGCTGAAATCGTAGCCCCCCCCCCCCCCCCTTCCAACATCTTACATCTAGCTCCACCACTGAGTATTTGAAGGGAATGGTGGTGTAAAAAGGAAGGGAACAAGGGGTTGGAGAAACAATAAACGCAATGAATTATTATAGTATAATTGTGTTTATCTCCAATCCCTTGTTCTGGCCCTTCCTTTTTACACCATACCGGTATATCACTGACTTTCTCAGAGAGAATGTTTTTATATTTTGTTTCATTAATATTTACTGCACAACCATACAGTAAAATGCACACAAGTACAATACATAGGTTTGTATGATTATGACAAAAAAATCCAGCCAGAAAATCGTATTCCCAGCCTGCAGCTGGGTTATGTTCGACGATCCCAGGTTGATAACGACTAAATCAATCAACCTAGGATCAACCTGGGATCGTCGAACAAAACCCAGGGTAAACCCAGGGCTGGGAATACATATTTTTCCTGTGAATTGCCTAGCAAAACAATGTTTACAGTTATGTCATGATCACCTTTGAAAACACGCGCGCCAATCTTATCAGACGTCCGCTTTTGTTCAGGATTAGCATCGTACCGAACCGGCAAAAACCTTGTTTCGTCCCCAGACCCACAAAAGCTGCAGCGGATACGGCTCTCCTCTTTCGTTTCCGGCGTTCCGCGTGGAGGAATATTGACAAAATCAAACTTTGAGTTCCAAACTACGAACAGCTTGACGGCATTATAATTATAAATTGTACCATACGTTTGTTTATACGTTAGGTATTGTCATGGAAACGCTTGTGTTTGGCACTGATTTATTAATATAACGTAATTATTATGTAATCATTATGGGAGATCCCCAGGGCCAGGTCCGGGCCACCTCCCACCCTTTAAATTTAATCAAAGTTTGTACGATAACGTATACTACGTGACCAAGGAAGATCGAGTATCAGAATGTGGAATCCGAAACCACGCTTGGACGCGCGAAATGGTGCCTTGAAGGTGGGACTGCCTTTCATGCTAAAATTCCTATGTCAGCTACAGGCCTATGATGTACATGTATCAGGATCAATATCATGTCTCATTCCAAGCTAACAGACAGTGTAGACCGCCCTATGTACCACATTTACTGTTCGTTAATTATCGTTAGCAAAGTGCATATGGCCGGCTTTCCGACTGCATGCATACATGTGTATTTTTTCCTACCTACATGTAGCCTGAACCTGCCGACTCCCATACGGAGGACCTCCCACAGCAGCAACTTGTACATGTACGTACAAAGCAACAGCGAAAGACTGTGGAAAGTGGTGCTGTTACACGCCGCGTACGTCCCCGGAGCCTAGAAATAGAAGAGGGTGAGCTCCCTGGCAGTGATGACGAGGATGGCCTCGTTTACGACAATGATGATAAAGGTACAGTGGTGCATCAGGTTTGGTATAATATTATTCTGTTTACTGTATTTCATTCAAAGGTATAATTAATGTTTTATTCTGAACAGTACAGATGATTGTATATTGTAATAAATTATAGTTAGAAATAATGGTAGTAACGTGGCACATGGTGGAAGTCGAAGAACACCGAGCCTCAAAGGATAATTAGAACCAACGCACAACCTGGAACATGCTCTGTGGAGGCTGTGGGCGTTGAATGGCCCTTTTCCAAATTATCAACAAAAGCTGCATGCTTCCCGCGCAGCTCCTTGTCTGGCCCCGTTTATAATTAATTACTTGTTAGGGTACTCAGGTATGATATTTATACCTTGTAACGTAATCATGTGACGTCTGAATGCAAGTACATACATGTATGCTCTTTCCACGCACTGCTACTCTTTCACCTAAAATGTTTCTATTCCAATCATCATTTCACGTAAGAAAACGGCTATTGTACCGACTTGGTCACGCTATAATAAGTGGGAATCAGTACATAATTCATAAAAAATAGATATTAGCTTGAAGAACTAAAGTTGCAGGTTATGTTATGCACGATGCTATGTACATGTACATGTAGGTGCACCTAATTAATTCTACCATGCATACTTGCAGTTACACATAAATGTGCATTTTCATGTACATGTACTGACGCTCAGATTTGCATTTTGATGTTGCTAAAATGGAAGTCAATACCACTATGTACACAAAATCCAGATTTTTCTTTAATACTGCAAGAGATAGGAATTTTAACAGTGAAATGTTTATTAGGCTTTTAAAAGCTTCAACATACCTTTTAAAATACATTTACAAAGCATCACCAAATTAGTGTTTCACAGGAAAAAACAAACAAAAAACAAAACAAAACAATGCAGAATCATTGGCCCAATCACAGATATAGTAGTTCAGAGTAAACAAATTGTAAGTTTCAATGAAGTTTTTTTGTGTGGATGTTTGTTTTCTTTTTTTTTGCAGTGCTGATTGGTATATTCCTTTCTGTTTATGGAATTACTATTGGTATTGCAAACTAGGAATTAGGATTCCTCAGCACTATCTTTCTTATTCTTTATTATTATTTCTTATTGCACAAATGTTCACTTAGTAATATTGCATAAGTAGATAATTATCTCCCTAGAACAGCATTAATAGAACTTAAATATCACATAGAACTGACATTATAAATGCTTTCTAACACTATGATTGTTGAGTTGCGAAAAAGTTGTGGACAAAAAATAAATTTCGATAACATGTACTGAAATGCATTAGAAGGTTTCATGTATTTTCAAATAATTGTTAACTCAGCTAAATTGTTCTAAGGAATGTAACGCTACACAGATTCAGTTCAGTTCTTGAAAGTCAGTACTAATGTTATGGACTGAATCTTTCAAAGTTACATATTGAATCCTGTAGCATGTGAATTCTTAAGGTCCAATTAAAATACATAACATAAAATTGTAGCTCCCAATACAGCCTAAAAAATTGGTTGACTATTCCAATACTGTTCCAAATTTTAAAAAGCAAATTGTTAGAGAGTGCATCAGTATAGTCTCAATCCTATGCAACATTACAGTGACCAAGAATAGTGTTGCAGTTTTTTTCTCTAACACCTCCATGTTGGAATGCATGCACACCTAATTGGATGACATCCAAGTCAAGACCTTACATGTACATGTATATGATCTGTTAATAACTGATGTGAAGTAGTGAATTACCCATTGTGCAATCTGTAGCAGTATGGTTCTTCATTAAGAACTCCCTTTGTAGGATTTGAAGAACCTTGAATCAAATATGAGTTGTAAAATAACCCCCTAAAAACAGCTATCCTTTATAGAGAATATATGGATCCTAAAAAGGATTCTCTCCTCCACTTGTTACAAGTAAATATGCCATATGTTTAAGAGGTTTGTTGCATAATATCTTTGTCACAAAGTCTACGGAAAGAGCTAGTTATGTTTACAACTTCCTAAGTGACAAATCAGATTTGTTTCTGTTTAATCAGTGATGATGCTTGATGGTTGATTTAAAATAACAATTTCACCATCTATAGTTAGTACAATGGCCAGAAAAGTGTGGTAAACAGGCAGTAATTGTAGTGACGCATCTTTCCTACATACACATACAAAAATGCTGCTATGTCAGTAAGATTTCTACCATTATGTAATGAAGTGGCTCCACAGTAACTGCTCTCCCTTTTTTCTTGAACAGCTTAGGTAACATGTATTGCAGTTATTCAGTGATAAATATAGTGTAACAAACTGAGGGCAACCAATGTTAAATACAGTAACTCACCTGATCAAATTTGTTTATTGTTCATTGATCTATCATATGATACAGTCCAGGAGGCTGAAGGTCACCAATGTCTTTAAGTGTCTTTTTGGAGGAGACTTTGAATTGTACTAATTACTGCATTGAACGACCATGATTTTTATGCATAGACTCACACAGTTGACTAATATCAATAGAACATGAGATAAAAATACATTGCTACAACATTTTTGGGCTGTTAAAAAAATTCCTTCAGCCTAAAATTATGAGAACACAGTAAACATAAGTTTTCATTACATGTTCCAGTGTCTTCTTGTTTATTTCTCTAGTTGAAAGGTTTTGGAGTATATCGATGCATCTCTGTGCAATTTAGTATGGCCCAACTTAAAACTAATGTGACACTCATTTTTGGAGTCGTTATAACAAGTACACTCAAACACCAAAGCCTGAATTGCAATACACATGTATAGAAGACATAAACATTTTGCCTTTCCCTCAGAGATATTCAATTACAGTTTTTACTTGTCCTTTGTTATTTTAGAACATTTTTTTTTTCATCTTTAGCATCCTGACACAGATTGTTTCATCATTAGCACCATACCAATCAAAGACTAATGGTTTGCAAAGATTGCAGTATTAAATGTCTGTCTAGTGAAATTGATGATTAAGGAGCAAGGCAACATAGTGTACTGTTTCAACGGGATCATAGCATCATTTAATAAATATAACTCATTTGCACTCATGTGCTACAAATATTTCCCTCCAGAAAAGCCACTATGGTGAAACAGTATGGTATCCAAATTTGTTCTACCCATTGAAAATGAGCAAAATAAACGCAATTCATCATGCAGTAACTATTGTTGACACCCTATCCTCTGTATTCAAATAAGCAAGGGTTTATTTGATCAGAAATCTTTATGCAACAAGAGGAATTCATGACGTGCAAAAAAAATCAAAATCAGTGTACCTCTTACAATTTTGTAAAAAAACAATGCTAATTTATTAACTTGTTTGCTTGAAAGAGTTTTGCATTCAAGCCATTAATTAATTACATGATTGCATACTTAACTTTATTTATGTGGTATAAATGTACACTTACAAAGCTTACACAAGTTGTTTTATGGCACTCTTCACATATGCCCTCTATATTGACTTCCAGTGGAAGTGATCATCAATTGTTGTAGATCTTGTCAAGCATAATATGGCCTCTATTAGGACAAATTGAAGAAGATGGACACTTTCACGGTCCTCCATGTGATACATTTACTTCTGCATGGTGTAAATTACATGTAAATTGTCCAGAGGTCACTTTTCTTGGTGGAAAATAAGCATAATAATATTCATGTCTAGAAGGGTACTCTTTGGTATCCATTTAGCTGATGTGTGTACATTATTCATAGTTTTTGTTGCTAGAAATAAATTTCAAATTGTGCAAACTCAGTGTATATCTTTAATGTGATCATAGTTGTCATCAGAGTAATTACTTCACCTTTGCTGCTTGAGGGGTTAATTCAAGTTATGCTAAAGCTATAGAGAAAAAGGATATTATCAGACTTTGTATTAATTACATTAGACTACTCAGGTATAACAACTTCAGAAGACCAGTTCCTCAATGATATCCAAGCCCGAGTCAAAAGGTATGTATGCACTGTACTGTGATCAGAATCCAAATATGATGCATATTAATTTCGTAGTAAAATTCAGTACAACCCTTCCTTTGTACCTAATAAATACAGATTAATATGACGTTAGGTATTATTGATAAAGCCAAGGTCACCAAGGTCACCTTATAATAAGACTTAGGCACCCATAATTTCTAGTAGATCCTCACTTCATATAATATTGTGTACATGTAGGAGAAGAGAAGAGGAGAAAATTAAAAAGTATTGATAAAAATGCATCACATTGGTTTCAATTTTATTTATAATTATTTTAATGTTATTTTAATCATATCTATAATTATTTTAATCATATGTATAATTTAAACCCTGCTAAATTTGACATTACAGTACCATGGAATGTTTCTCTCATTCAATATTGTGGATGTTTATGTTGGTACCTAAATACTGTAAATATTATTAGGAAGTAGCATGATGTAGGATGAAGGATGTAGGATTTCTAAATATCAATTGTGTAACAAGTAAGCAAACAAGGGATTACGGAATTGATGTCATGATGAATATGTATATACATTTAGCAAACACAAAAAATTAGTAATATTAAGCAATACTTAAAGGGGGCGGATACAGAGGCTGGCAGAGGGTAGGAGAACTGGGTTTTGGGATAGAGGTTTTAGTAACTCTATTTTTTAATGTTTCACTTCAAATCCTATATAGGGAGTCAAATGATGGATTAATTATAAATTACCAACTAAGGGATCTTGAGTTCAGGTTTGCTTTGACTTTGGCTGGTTTAGTTTGTTCGAGCACTACCCTACATGTCGGTGTCCATGAAAATTGCACCACTTTAAATGGTAAAAGGTTGAAATAAATATGTTATGCACAGTCTTTAGGGTAATACTATAGTGAATCACATATTGATTCATGTTCAAATTACATAATACTGAGTTTAATCAAAACTTACAGCCCATTTATATGAGGTAGTCACTTATTGTTTTCTAATTTTTTTTTGGTACTAATATCATATCACATAGAGTAACACTGGAAATTGAAATAATAATGTTATTTGTATATGCTTTTTGTTAAAAAATTTAATTGCTTAACTAATTCTGGTGTGCAATCCATGTGAGTAAAATTGTTTTTTTTTTTCTGGCAACACAACGTCAAATATGTATAGAAATCATTCCAACAATGAATATACTGTAAAAGTACAACAACTGGTTCCTAAAGTTACAAAGAAGATATTACGGCATTGTTTCGAAAAGATAGGCAGTGTGAAAAGTGTTCGAATGATCAAAACTTCATTTCCTCATAACTTTGCATATGTGAATTATGTTAAGCAGAAAGATGCCTATTCAGCAGTGGAAAAGCTGAATAATTCAGTTCTGTGTGGACATCCTATACATGTTCACATCCATCAGGGTAATACCCATGTAAACCATCCAGTTCCAAAACAATACACAGTAAAAGTTAAACACTTATCTGGCCGTGTTACAGAAAATGAACTGTTGGAAGTTTTCAGTGCTCATGGCATAGTGAAAGACTTGAGAATAAATACAGTTCCTGATTCTCATAATTATGCATATGTCAATTATGCAAACCTCAATGATGCTCTAACAGCAAGTGAGAAACTGAATGGTAAAAAACTGTATGGTGCTGCAATAACTGTTTTTCTTCATAACAGATGCACTGATAAGTATCCTAGACAATCACATTTAGGTTATAGCAAGACTGAGCAGCACATTGTGAAAGTGGAGAATATTCCAGGTTGGATTACAAAGGAGGATCTTGAATGTAGCTTCTGTTTGTATGGACCTGTGTCATTAGTGGACCTACAGGAAACACCACAGCCTTTCAACCATGCCTACATTCATTTTTATAAGCAGAATGATGCTTCAAGAGCATTAGAAGAGATTAACAGAGAGGGTATTCATATTGGACAGCATTCTGTACACATATATGTGAAAGCAGTGTCAAATAAAAGAAGGAAGCTCAGTTGTTCAGTGACAATTGATCATAATGCAGCACAACAATCACTACATGAACAGCAATTAGATACACATGGCAGTTTAATGGAAGATATAACTGCTTCACAAGTTGTACCACCAGATATCCCAGGAGTTCACAAAACTTTAAATCATGTTAAAGATTGCACTGAAATGAAAAAATCAATCGAAAGCAGTAGTGCTGATGCAGAAAAAAGTGCACTTGCAGAGCTTGATTTATCACTAGCCATTGCCATCACAGATGTAACGCTTCAAATAGTTGCATACAATACTACACAAATAAAAACCCTTCTTTGCATAATACAATGTCCTCCTTTAGTTATGAAGGTTCTACATTCCTATTATCCAAATGACATTGCTAAGTACCAACGTGTACCTTCAGTTGAACCAAAGGAATTTGATTCCACATTAGTATTGCCAGTGAATACAAAACAGTTGGAACTCTTAGAGCAGGAGATAAAGCAACTCCTAAAAAAGGTGGATAGTAGCATTGCCAACAAAACTTTCATGCTTCCTTGTCATTATCTGCCACTATCGTCAAACAATTGTTTTGAAGATGCAGTCAAAACTATTGAATCAAAACATGCAATAAGTGTTAAAGTCCTAGATGATGGCAATAAAGAGCTTGGTACAGTTGAATGTGTTCAAATGTTCTGTTCCATCATTAAGAGTAAGAAAGATGCTATTGAGACAAAACTGATGTCATCCCTTCTACACAAACATGAGCTTCCTGTGCAGTGCATTGGTGCACAGTGTCACACATGGTCATGGGAAAATGATACTCACGGGTACACTGAGTATTCACTAGATGTTGCAAATGAACTTACTAAGAAATTCCTACTCTCTACAAAGGAACCATTCCCCCTGAACATAGGATCCAATATGTATAATATTAATTTTGCTTCGATGAAACAAGTTAATGCAAAAACCAATTATGAACGAACAATAAAACACCTTGTGAATCACTCCAATCTGTGTAATTTAAATCCTGAAAGATTCAAACACAGCCCATCACATATGCTATGCATGAAAATAGAAGGTCACAAAGACTGCTTGGATCAAGCCATTAGTGATCTAAAAAGTGAAATGGAAAAGAGTATGTCTGAATCAAGTGTACCAGTAGACTTAAAGAATTCAGTGATTTTAGAGGTTACAGACCTCTATTGCATTGAAGCACAGATTGTGCAGGGTAATTTGGTTTTGAGAGGAGCTGAAGAGTACATTGATAAAGTAACCATCCAAGTTCAAAAGGCATGTATCAAACACATGAGCAGTACATGTATATCACAAACCCTTTCTAGACCTAGTCACTGGGTACCTCAATCTGAGAAAGTGCTACTATATGATGTTTGCGCTGGGAGTCCAGAGTGGAATACAGTAATCAGCCTATTACATCACACTCTCCCCACTGCTAATGTAGTGAAGCTAGAGAGGATTCAAAATGTGTGGCTGTGGGAAAAGTATTCGTTTACAAAAGAAAGAATGGTGAAGAAAAATGGACAGCAGTCATTAAATGAAAGAAGATTATTTCATGGGACAAATCATGTTGTACCTGAAACCATATATAAATCAGAACAAGGTTTTGACTTCAGATGTTCATCAGAGTCAAACATGTGGGGCTCTGGTACCTACTTTGCTGTCAATGCAAAGTATTCAGATTTATACTCACACAAGCTACATGTATCCTGCAGCAACACGATGAAGCAGATGCTTCTTGCTGATGTTCTCACTGGTGATGCATACAAATGTCCCCCAGATTCAAAATTGAAGAAACCTCCACAAAAGCAGATAAATGGTGATCTTTATGACAGTGTGACAGGAAATACAAATGGGTCAGATATCTTTGTAATCTATGAGCTTGACAAGGCCTATCCAGCATATCTAATTACATACAGCTGCACCTAATTATTTAACTCTAATTTGTTAGTTACAATTCTGATTGTGCAATTGTGTACTTTGGTATGTGTGTAATCAGATCAAATAATTTTTTCATCCAGTACAGTTGAGTTATTGCAAGTAGTGACATATGTATTATAGTATGCACTTTCAATGCAACTTATTCATATATACCTTGCTGTGTACGTATTTCAATGCTGGTCCATCAGCCCTGCTGTCCACAAATTAATACAACAGTGGCAATGGCATTCCCTTAACCTTAACACTTGATGGCTAAGCCTTATGGCACCAATTAGTTTTTATAAACATGTTCTGGATGGCAGTACACCTATGATTATTAACAAAACCCTCTATCTCCCTTTCAGTATCCACATCACTTCCATGTTAACTAGTACTGCAGACATGAAAAGCAACTTAAAAGACACTATAATCAAACATATTCGTTTACTGCATGTCGGTATTTTACAATACATGTACTTATACATGCAATAATTAATTACCTCTATCTGATATCTATTTATGAGCATTTAAAGTTATGTGGTTGGGTGCACAGTAGATTTTTTGTTCTGCAAATCTTAAAAATCTTTGAACCTTGTGATAATATATACTTTGCAGCTGACAATCTAGAGGAGGGGGCCAGAATGAAGATGAAGGGTGCCGATGGGCGGTGCCACCTCAGGAAGGGCGTGGGAGGGAGCATCCATCCCGCCCAGCCAGGGGATAGGGGAGCACTGTAAGCTCCCCCATAGGTGTGATTTGGGCAATAAATAGAACAATAGTGGTCCATTCCTTGTATGGCTTGTATATGACAACAGAACATGTTTTTTTATCAAGCAGCCTCATGTTTCAAAGGTTGGTGGTTGTCAAGGCTCATTTCTAGGTCATTATGTTGTCATTTCAATATTTCGGGGAATTATTACCATGATTTGAGTGGATGCAAACTACTGAGTCTTTAACTAAAATCAAGACAAAAATGAATTTCTATTTTTTCCCCGGTGATGATCCTAATGCCTGGTTACTGGGAAAACGTCTTTATATTTGCTACCATTGTTCAGAGTTGGTTAAATTGCCTTGTCCCATCAGTCATCATATAGTCTGAAATGTTTGTCATCTACATGCATCACATCTACTATTGTCTTCCCCTGACATCCAGTCCAATATTGCTGTTGTGTTTCTCGTTAGAAAGTACTCAGGATGTCCAAAGAATATAATATTGCAGGGAAATCACAGCGATACAAAGTAATACAGCCTATGTCAAACTACAGTAGAGCACGAAGAGAATGCACACTGATGTCTAATCCAGAATCATACACACAGTGAAATGCTTAAATAGCCAATAGAAAGTTCTAGAAAATGCATGCCCAACACATGTATTATTAACACCTAAAAGCAAGCCAGGTCATGCCAAAGCATGCTCTTTAACAATTGCAAACTCCTGCACTTTTCCTTACCATCAGATGTTTTGCCTTCCTTTTAAGGTGGTTTTTTAGCCAAAAATGTGCCACCATTATTCATTCCAAACCAAGCTGAGCATGCTTTTGCAAGAGCTCTCTCCCCATCATTACAGAGGGTTTTTTCTGATAACTCCATGGATTCCTGGTTGAAGCTATTAATGTTTCCTAAGTGTGTCCTTCCTAGTGCCAAATGAAGAGGCTGTCATAATAAACCTGTTTTCATTGAGGCTCATTGTGACCTTTGGATAAAGGCTACCTTCAGTGAATTGTGAATGATGGCAAAGGATGGTGCTTCTCCATTCAACCGATTGCATCATTCCTATGTCACCCTCTCAAAGCAACAGGTTGTTTCAGCAATATCCCTTGCCCAAGATGGCCTCTATGGAAAGGCATGTCAGGCATTACTTTCAAACAGGTGTTCCACCAAATTCTGAACAGACTTGGAAGTTGCTACTTTCAAAGCACCCATGCAAGTGTGATCATCCTATCATACCTACAGAAACTCACTACTGCCGGGCCCACTGGTCTCCATGCTCAGCACATCATTGATGCCACAGACTCTCTGTGCAGACAGCTCCTCTCCCTTTCCTCAAGGCAGTTTTTAATCTTCTTACATAAAAAATAATAAAATTGGTGATGTAGAATTTGTAGACAGGAATTGATTAAAAAATAAGGAAACAAAGAATTACGGAAATTGTACATTCATTGATTTATGAATATTACATACCTAGATTTTCAGCAAGGTAGGTTTGCTAAAAAATGTAGGTCTGTATTATTTATACATTAATTAATGTATAATTCCTGGTTTCTTTACTTTTGACCCAATTGCTGTCTACATATCCTACATCACCAATTTTATTTTTGTTAAACTTTTTTATCTTGTTTCACTTATATCTTTTTCCTCGGTAGGTTCCAACTTATACGTCACATGCATGAGAGCAAACGAAGCAGGAAGGGCAACCTTGGAATACTACCTGTTAGACCATTTATATAGTGCAACACATCACAGCAGTATAAGACAGTTTGATCTGCTCACTTGCTTCATCATTAAATCATACCTCAAACAAACAATTTCTTTCCTTAATTAAACAGCTAACATCTCTGAACTGGCATTTGAGCAACACCCAGCCTCTCAGTCACATTATTCTGTTAGGCAAGGGGATCCCTATATAAAGAAGCATTAGTGGAGGAGAGGAGGTATTAGTAGTGAAGGAACAACATATTATGCTCAGACCACAAATGCCCTTACCATGGCTCCAACCAGAGGAGGAGAAGCCGAGGAGAAGAGGAGAGGAGAGGGGAGAATCGGAGGGGAAGAGGAGAGGGGAGAATAAGGGGGGGAAGAGGAGAGGGGAGAATAAGGGGGGGAGGAGAAGGAAAATAAGAGGGGAAGAGGAGAGGGGAGAATAAGGGGGGGGGAGGAGAAGGGAGAATAAGATGGTGAGAGGAGAGGGGAGAATAAGAGGGGAAGAGGAGAGGGGAGAATAAGAGGGGGAGAGGAGAGAGGAGAATAAGAGGAGGAGAGAAGAGGGGAGAAGAGGGAAGAGGAGAGGGGAGAATAAGTTGGGGAAAGGAGAGGGGAGAAGAAGAGAAGAGGAGAGGGAGAAGAAGAGGGGAAGAGGAGAAGGGAGAATAAGGGGGGAGGAGATGGGAGAATAAGATGGCGAGAGGAGAGGTGAGAATAAGAGGGGAAGAGGAGAGGGGAGAATAAGAGGGAAGAGGAGAGGAAAGAATAAGAGGGGAAAGGAGAAGGGAGAAGAAGAGGGGAAGAGGGGAAGAGGTGAGGGGAGAAGAGGAGGGGAATAGGGGAAGAGGAGAGGGGTGAAGAAGGGGGGAAGAGGAGAGGGGAGAAGAAGAGGGGAAGAGGGGAAGAGGAGAGGGGAGAAGAATAGGGGAATAGGGGAAGAGGAGAGGGTGAAGAAGAGGGGAAGAGGAGAGGGGAGAAGAAGAGGGGAAGAGGAGAGGGGAGAAGAAGAGGGGAAGAGGAGAGGGGAGAAGAAGAGGGGAAGAGGAGAGGGGAGAAGAAGAGGGGAAGAGGAGAGGGGAGAAGAAGAGGGGAAGAGGAGAGGGGAGAAGAAGAGGGGAAGAGAAGAGGGGAGAAGACGGGAAAAGGAGAGGGGAGAAGAAGAGGGGAAGAGGAGAGGGGAGAAGAAGAGGGGAAGAGGAGAGGGGAGAAGAAGAGGAGAAGAGGAGAGGGGAGAAGAAGAGGGGAAGAGGAGAGGGGAGAAGAAGAGGGGAAGAGAAGAGGGGAGAAGACGGGAAGAGGAGAGGGGAGAAGAAGAGGGGAAGAGGAGAGGGGAGAAGGAGAGGGGAAGAGAAGAGGGGAGAAGACGGGAAGAGGAGAGGGGAGAAGAGGGGAAGAGGAGAGGGGAGAATAAGAGGGGAACGTAGAAGAGAAGGGAGAAAGGAAGCGGAGAGGAGGGAAAGGGAGAAGAGAAGGGGAAGGGAGAAGAGAAGAGGGAGAGGAGGGTAAGGGAGGAGAGAAGGGTGAAGGGTGAAGAGAAGGGGGAAGGGTGAAGAGAAGGGGGAAGGGAGAAGAGAATGGGGAAGGGAGAAGAGAAGGGGAAAGGGAGAAGAGAAGGGGGACGGGAGAAGAGAAGGGGGAAGGGAGAAGAGAAGGGGGAGAGAAGGGGAAGGAATAGGAGAAGTGGAGAGGAGAGGAAGGGAGAAGAGAGAAAGGGGAGGAGGAGGAGCAAAGGAGAATGGTCCACCACTCATCCTGGGTGAGAGGTGTTCCCTTTCCTCTTCTCCATCTCCATCTAGTAACATTGGCCAATAACAGCTCACATCTGGCAGACACACACAATTAAATGAATACAATATACTTTTTGCAGAGCAGCAGTGCTTGTGGCCATGTCAAGAACAAAGCTTAAGCTGTCCTCATTGGAAGCTGCATGCTGGTGTAGGAACTGCTATTGGGTTAGTTCCAAGGATGCTCTGTAATGGGAGGAACATGAACTATGGAGTTATGGGGTTACCACTGAGTACAGCCTGATTCACTCTGGTGGGGATCACCATGCAGAGCATACGCATTTCTGAAGGACACCCCCGTTGATTTAACAGAGCTCACTTATGAACGGTGCTACCTGTAACCAGCAGGCCATCTTTGAGAGCGTGCATAGCGTATTGAGCTTACATGGGTACAAATAGTAACTTTCTCTCGTCGTTAGGTGGCTCACCTATACACGTCATCCATATCCAACCAAATTGAATCATGAATGCCAACTACTTTAGCTATAATAGCGACGGCCAGTTGCGGTTTCCCAGCTTCACACTATCCTTCTTACAGCCTTCATGCTAGCCGATCGATCCTTCATAGTTTCGGGTTTGGTTTTGTTGCGCCGGCCGGCTCTTCTCGCAATTGTTCAGTCTTTTTTTCACGTGCTTCCCAGCACAACTGTTATCATTTAACTGGCAATTATCTTTGCACAATTATTTTCACTGCAGTTTGAAGAGACACGCCAGAGAAACGTGTTATTCCACCACACGCTTATAGTCTGGATCGCCACATTTATGGCTTCCTAAGCCAGAACAGTGGCGTCGGAAGGAAATAATAGTAGGGGGGATGGGGGGGGGGGGGGGGGGGGGGGGGGGGGCGCTAAGGGTGATGCCCCGGGGAGGGTCCGGGAGGGGGGCACCCCTCCCGCCCAGCTAGGGGGTATGGGGGAGCGCTGTGAGCTCCCCCATCGGGGTCTGGGGCTCCGCCCCAGAAGCCAACGCTTTTGCGTTTAAAAACTCCAAAAACTACACAAAAACGCGGCGGCCATGCAAGAGGCCAGGCCTAGGCCTTTATTTTACATGTATACTAAGCCCCCCACACACAAAAAAAAATGGCTCATGTTTAAACGAGCGTATCGTCGTAATGCGTTGCCTGTTTCAACATTTCTGGAAAGAAATGGTGCTCTAACAAGATTTTGAAGAACGGCGCGCAGGATTACGACAATACGCTCGTTCAAACCATAGATAGTTTAAACTACCTATGTTCAAACACGAGCCATTTTTTTAGTGGTGGCGGAGGGGGGTTAGTAGATCTATATTAATCCTTTGCTGACACTTCATCACTGCGATACGCGATCCAATCAGCAATTAATATGGCAGTTAACCCTACGCGAGTGGGAATTGGCAGCTGTCAGCATTATCTGATTCACTGCAATGTTGTACATGTTAATTGATTGTGCTACGCGGACGTTCGATCGTAATTGGCACCCAGTGTTGCCGCGAAATAACCTTCATCCTTAATCGTCTATATCGCGATATATCGCGATATGAGCATTTAATCGCGATATAAATATCGCGATATATTAAATTATTCATGATCAATTATCGCTTGGTTATTAAATGTTGGGGGTGAATAGTTATGGTTACCGCAAAGGATATGGTACAGGCATACGTGTACTTACGCTAAATGTACTTGCTACACAAACGATTTCATGAGCGTTGATCGCATAGCCTTCAAAACTGTCATATGGGAGGCTTTGCATTGGGCTTGCACAATTTTCCCAAGCAGCCTGTCAGCAGAAATTGATTAGAGAAAAAAGGATCCATTGTAGTGGTGGAGGAATCATTAGCCCTACCATAGCAAGCAAGCACTTATGCATTTTTGCTTAGGTATTTTCCTTGCGCCCGTGGGGGCGTGGCATCTTGGATGAAAGGCTGCATTGGCAAATGTATATTTCAAAGGCAACATTCAAACTGAACTGGTTTAACTGTAACAGTAAATTATTTTCATAGATATACCTAAATGTATACTTATTCTCTGCTCGTTTTTAAAATTTATTTCTGTATATCTTTGTTTACGTCCGTACACGTTTATTTCGCGATATGACTAAAGATTAATCGCGATATATCGCCTTTCACGATATAAACATTTAATCGCGATATATCGCCTTTCGCGATATATCGCGGCAACACTGTTGGCACCACATACAGCGATACTTAGGATTGTGAATAAAATTAACTCGAGCCAATAATGGGGGGGCGGAACGATACGTTCGCCCCCCCTTTATCGTTGCAGGGGGGCGATAGCCCCCTCTGCCCCCCCCGGTCCCGACGCCTATGCAGAAAGGTCAAGCAAACTTGATTACTAGATTCTCGTCCCCGCCCGCATACTTTCAATCTTCACGTGAAATAGAGGGGACGTACGTATGCCACTTATTGTTTTGACCGTTTCACGATTCAGGGGTTTACAAGACCGCATATAGACATTCAAGTGGAGACAGGTCTGACATTTTCTTCACTGTTTTCTAGAATTGTCGCCGGAGCTCATCCTCGTCTTGAAGAACTCGCAAGCCAGACCTACATGTACTTGTGTGTCCTCAGGGGTGGACGGAGGAATTCGGAGAGGGGGGTGTCCAATGTGAATATTGACGAAGGGGCGTGGCGTGAGGTGGCGCTATTAAAGGAAAGCGGGGTCTGGGGCTCCGCCCCAGAAAAACTTGTCTAGGAATTGTGGACATCCATGCATAACTCTGCTTACAATTGTGATTTTAAAAATCTGATTGCACAATTAAACTCACTAGGTACTTTAGAGATTTATGACGTTATTAAAACAGCTAATTAATTTATTACAATATATCATTGTTATTGTCTTGTACATGTACACGGCTGTTTCGAGATGGACATTAGGTTGTTAATTAGAAATTTAGAATACGTATATATATATATATATTACGGTACAATTCTTATCCGGGTCCCATAGGAGCTCATTAAAATGCGGTCAACGTTTTAATCCCTATTTTGTGAAGATACGTTTACCAAAAAATACCAATATATTTTTCAGCTGTTCTATATTCAGTTCGGCACTACAAAACATCAATGCGCACTACTGAGGGACGTTCTTTATTAGTCCACTAAAGTTGCGCATCTCACGGTTTCTTTGTTTTTGTTTTGGCATTCCTGAAGCACTCGAACGGCAAGCCGTTTTTCTCGAGAAAATGCCTGACAAAAGGGTGCGAGATGCACCTTATATTATTGTAAAGATAGATCATTGCCCTTTTAAAACATACCTAGCTTATGTGCAGAATTATTTTCAACAAAACCCCTTACCCTGGACTAGCTAATCATGAATAAAGCTGTATCCCGTGCGCTCATGCTGCAATCGAAGCGGATGGAAATTTCTTCATGTCAAGTGCCGTATGGGTATACCGGGCCTTTTATGCGGACACAATTAGTTGAAAAATTATGTCTCGAGTCGAGGCGAGGCAATTTAGAGACAACCTACAGCTGTGCTAGCCTACTTTCTCTGTGGAACTGGGACGGTGTCCAGCAAAATCGGGCTTGTGGGGTTATAATTTTATCACTATAAAATTTGCACGTTGTACTAAACAACACATCTTCGCGATGGTACTACGTTTTCCTTTCAAATTTCGTACACTTGTTTCCACACCATTTCTCTGTGTGAAAATCGATTTTTGTGATCTACACACTTTCCGTGCCGTGGATACAACAATCGTTAACCCCGCAGGTTATAAATCCTCATTTCTCCACGTACGAGTGTTGAAATTGCGTCAAATTGGGGTGCACATAGAGGAGTCCTGTAGCTATTAGTTTGATCTGTTCGTTAATTTCTATATCATCCGTTACGGAGATACAGTTGAACAAACTACGGGCACGTTTTCCTGCTTGATTCACGCCAATAATTTTGGCAAATCATGTCCCGCTCAGTGAATGGGAAGGCGGTGATTATAACATTGGCGCGAATCAAGTGGGAAAATGTGCCTGTAGTTTGCTCAACTGTATCTCCGTAACGGATGATTCAGAAACTAACGAACACAACAAATCAATAGCTACAGGACTCCTCTATGCACACTCCGAATTTGACGCGTTTTCAACACTCGTACGTGGAGAAATGTGGATTTCTAACCCGAGGGGTTAACGATTGTTGTATCCACGGCACGGAAAAGGTGTAGATCACAAAAATCGATTTTCCCACAGAGAAATGGTGTAGGAACAAGTGTACGAAATTTTAAAGGAAAAAGTAGTACCGTCGCGAAGATGTGTTGTTTAGTACAACGTGCAATTTTTATAGTGATAAAATTATAACCCCACAAGCCCGATTTTGCTGGACACTGTCCCAACTGACCGAATAGAAGTTAGCCTCACATTCCTCAGCCTCACATTCCAGCGGTTAGATCAATAGCATGCCGATAACCGGCGCGCGCGGTATATACTATTACAGTAATATAGCCTACATTACCAAGATAGCGCAAGGAGCTGTGATCGACAAACACCTTCAAAGAAGGACTTGGCCCTTTTCCCATTCGATTTGGAGTGCCATCTACTGGATGTACGCGACGATTACATGAGCTGAATAAACCTACGCTTAGTCTATACTACCACGAAGTGGACCGGTACGAAGTGGTCTGGTGCAACCAACTACAGTGATACACATGATAAGGTAAGCACACCTGTGTACTGCTGGTGCATAGCCTCACATGGATATGCATTTTGTCCATCACTATAGCCATCACGTCGATACGACAAGATGGCTACCTATCTTACACCAGGGAGGGGTGTGGTCAAAACCAGTGGTACCCTGAAGTAGAGTAAGCACACCCCCTCCCCCTCCCCCTCCCCCTCCCCCTCCCCCTCCCCCTCCCCCTCCCCCTCCCCCTCCCCCTCCCCCTCCCCCTCCCCCTCCCCCTCCCCCTCCCCCTCCCCCTCCCCCTCCCCCTCCCCCCCCCCCCTCCCCCACAATAGAAACCTCTAAAGCTTAAAGACCATGTACAAGTAAAATAAACACAACACATAGACTTACACAAACAAAATAATCAAATTGAGCAAGAAAATAAGGGAGCAAGAGAGGGAGAGATATGATGCTGTCATCTAATATGATGTAATGATCTCAAAGGTCAAACTATGCGGCCACGCTCCATGCAGCACACCGCTGACACAACTCTGCACACCTCATCACATTTTCCATCCAGCCCAGTGGTGAACCAACCTATGAACATGGTCCCCTATCATGTGAGCAGCTTCATTGACAATGCTACAACATGTTTACAGATTGGCTCCACCCACTTGCACGTCTACCCCTGCCACTAATTATAAGCTGCACTCAGTACCATTTGTTCTTTGCCTCAGGAACAATTCATCCCATGCAGGCACTGTCTCTTTAACCTCCTCTCTTTCACCACTAATTCAGCATGCAAAAAAAAAAGATCAAGGCTAAAGTTGTATTACTACGTACTTCAGTTTACGGATACAATTAAAGCTCCAATGTTGTTGTCCAAGCTGTTTAAGTTGTGAGATCACAGTAATCCATCACCCGTTTTTGAAGTGTAAATAAAGTTAAATACGAATAATAACTTAAATTATTTACTAATTCGTATAACGTATTCGTATTTTTTAATAACATACAAATACAAATGCATATGTAGTTCGTATTTTTTAATGGTTGACGATAAATGAGTTCGTAATTTTTCATGCAGCACTGCAATTGCCAATTGCTGGTGCATGCGTGCATACATTGCCAAAGGTTCTAGTTTTTTGAAATTTTTACGGTATCGCTGTACGTTGTTTGTATTGACACATAACAACTAAAGAAGCTAGCGAGGTCGCCAATATCAATAGGCGTGATTGCTTCAACCGTTTTGGACAAATTCTAGCGTCCTTCTTCATGAAATCCCACTTTTCAGCCATTTCAAGTAATAATGAATACGAGCTGAACTCGTATTTTTTAATGATTATTGGAAAATAAATTCGTAATAATAATTCGTAAAAATAATTGCCAGGCATATTTTAATAATTCGAATTCGTATTTAACTTTATTTATACAGTACATACATGTATTGCAATCGGACCGCCGCCATGCTTGTAGTATATATAAATTGATCATGTTCAGCGCCTTGGTACGACTCGCAGAAAATAAGTCTGCTAACAAAAACAACCAAATCACATACAACTAGCACTCCTGTATACGTTTATACAAGTTTTTGTAACTCATGTCAGGCAAATTAACGAAAAAAAGCTTTTTGAAACCAACTACTCGAAATGGAGCGCTATTAGTCACGGGCCCGTATCATGGCGTACGTTAGCATTAAAACGATAAAATTTATATCATTGTAGTCCTCGAAGGGTGTGCAACACAGATATTCACCTGTACTGCACTTACGTTGAACGGATTACAAAAGATAAGCCAAATTCCAATGCCATGCGATAATGAGGGTCTAGTTACTTGTTATGTAGGTAAAAGTGGGGACGAGACCTAATGTCCATTTTTTCAATGCAATGAAACACCCGTGTGTAATACGTTACTTGTATGTCTGCATGGCAGGAAAGTTAGGAATAGCCATCACTGCTACATAAAATCCTTTCGAACTAAAGCTATCGTCGTCTATTAAGCATACGCATGCGCAACTTAGTTCTGCCACTGGATACATTCTGGAGGTCACGTGTATTATTATTTAACCATTTTGATCATTTGTAAATAGTATTTGGGCGTGGCTAGCCTTTTGGCGTAGGGTTGGGTATCAAGCCTATATTTGTAGTATTGTGGATATAATAGCTCTACACTCGATCGCTATCAATAATTCTTGGTATACGCTATAGTCTTGCTAGCCAGACGTACAACATCGAATCGAACTTCAACTGGGCTGTGAACGAGGGACGCATGTTGGAAGTAAGATTTACTATTACTATACAAATGTAGGCTTAAAACCCCCATAACGCGAAGGTCGAGCTAATAGAACTGTCACGGATGAAACTGTCCACGAAGTAAAGTGTCCGCCCGGACCATTTACCCCGGAGTAAGTTGTCCTAGGACACTTCACTCCGGAGCAACCTGTCCCTCTAGGACAAGTTACTTCGGAGTAAGCTGTCCACATCTGGAGTAAACTGTCCCTACCCCAACTCTCTTTCCGCGGACAATTTACTCCGGAGTAAGATATGTCCTATGGCAATTTACTCTGGAGTATTATGTCCTATAGCCGGACAATTTGCTTTTCGCTAGGTACTTGGATAAAACACGTAACTACCGTAAAAAATTGTATCCCAAAAATTGTAACGTAATTTTTGACTGCCGGAGTGGATTGATTTGAGGCGATCGTTGGTTTGCGCTGGTTTCGAGTTTTGTTGTGCTTGCCATATTCTACAAAGGTAGCCCATGGCTTCTTTTAGCATTTGCTATTCGTTGTATACGGTGAAATGATTCGCAGTAGTAAGTTGTGGGCGTGTCAAAAAAGGGTATGGTTTGATGGTTATAGAATTTTGTAGCGCATTGAATGGGTTGCATGAAATACATATGAAGGCATTAAGGACACCTAGATGCATTACTCATCTAAATATGAGGGCAATCAGACAATGCGCAGGGTGTTGTCTCGAAGCCTCCACGAACGGCTTCATATGGTTTAAAGTACGCGATTATCGTGAAAGCTAATAGCTTTTATGACAGTGGGACGTCATACTTATTTGCCCTAATGTTACTCAGATATGTTTCTGACCTTTTTTTACGTAGGTAGAGAGTGTTAACGAGGTGTTCTATATAAAACGCACCTTTTCGTTGCCGTGGGTTCTTTGGCTAGATAATTTTCAGACTCTGCTGCTTATGTAGTAGCAGCGCCTTGCATATCACGAGTTTCTGATTTAGCGCAGTGCTCTTATCAATCAAACCAATTTAATCAAAATTTGTCATGGCATCATGCAATGTTAGTTTATTATTCATGTTTTAATACTATGTTTATTAAACTATATTTTTATTCAACAGTTCTGTGTGTAGTTGCATGGATAATGAAGACTGTTGGTGATTTGAAGAGTTTTGTGGACCATTTTAAAAATGACATTAATGAACGTAATGAACTGCAAGCACCCATGATACGAAAGGGGCTATAGTGTTTTACATCCACACCAATATAGCATCTCAGCGTTTAGAAAATACAAGAAGTATCATTGCATCAATTCTTGAGCACTCTGCTGGGAGCAGTGTCACCACGACACCTGATGTGTTGTGGTGGGCAATATGTCATGTTATTAATATAATGTCACAAGATGTTGGGCTGAATTAGAGCTAGGTGTTTCTCAATGAGAAGTTTATAGTGTCTTTTGACACAGTTGAGGATGTAGCTGTTACTTTACCAGTTTTAATTACAGAGATAAATGTAATGTGCAATCCACCTTTACCTATTCCACTTAATGTAACAACTGATTGTAAGAAGTGTGCTAAAAGGAGGGATGAGTTGCAGAGAATGGCTAAAGTAAATCGCATGCTTAAACAACAATTGAAAATGAATAACCACAGGAGTAGGCATATACACAATTTAAAGCAAGCTTTACAACGAAAGGCTAAAATTGAATCCAAATCTTCGTTCTAAAATAAGAGACATTAAACTTAAAATAAATAAAAAACAGCTAAAGTACGAAATTCACATGGCACATAGTATTACCAGCAGTTTATTGAAAGGTTCTGCCATAACTTAGTATTGAACAAACAGAAACTGCTGTTAGAAATGTTATATCTAATATATCTATACTTATTGGCCTTTACATTGAACATTTATGGTTTACTTAGCAAAAACAAAATATTCTGTATCATGGACACAGTGAAAAGTGCTGGCAAAGTTCCAAAAGCCATCATCTGTTACTGCATGGACACAGCAAGACATCACAGAAGAAAGAAGGGGAAGATGAAAAAATACGCATGCATATTGTAGCTGCTTACTGACTATATTACTGGAGATATGATTTTTGTTGATTTTCCTGACATGTGAAATGCCCTTTTCATTGAATGGTAAAATTTTGTTTCCGAGAACATGATATATATACACTTAGCTATACAGGGCGATCCAAAAGTCGTGCAAAATCTTTGAATTGACATAACTCCAGAACTGAACATGATAAAATTATGCTGTTTAAACCAAAAATCATGCCAATCATTAGCTTAAGTTATTAATGTGTAGATATTAAAATTTAGCTATCGGTTTATTAAAAACATGCCAATGCCTTGATCAACATTCAATACCACCCAGGAAGTGTGATTTTTATAACTATTAAAATTACTTATCACGTGATCTATCTTATCTGTGGTTTTTGTGGGGAAACCCGTGCTGAAAGTCAAGCTATTGAAAATTAATTATCAATATCACGGTGAATCTATGCAAAGATGCATCCAATAATCGTGCCAATGAACAGCTTACCATCTTGCGTGGTGACTAACGAAGCCAAACGTTTAAAACGGAGTTGATTAGTTTCTGTTAATTGACATTGTTAAAAGCTAACTTTGAATTATCAGACCTGTAGAGGAAGCCGTACTCTAATTGTGGAACTAAATTTTATATTTATTCCTCCACTGGAAACAAAGTTACACACTTCCCAAGTTTGGCAGCGCTTACGCATGCGCGGAATTATTGAACGAAAGTGGAACATGAATGTATTAGGTCTGCGTACGAGAGGTCTCACGTGAACACAATTGAATGTTATCACATTCACGTGATACATTGCCGCTGTGCACAACACAGCCCCACCCTCCTAAACTATGCTTCTCTTCAACATCATTGCGCGCACTTTTCATTCGCCTGCGCAAATGTGACCCATCAGATGCATGGGCAAATATTGTAAAATCCAGTGTTATCAAAAATCACCAAGCCGTGGCTAACGAGCCAGTGCTTCACTGAGTTGTTCATTAAAATAAAAAAAAGCAGAGAATCTTTATTGGACAATCTTTATTGGACGCAAATCGTGCCATACCGCGCCGTTCGTTTAACAGCAGTTAGCTAGCTGTCCGGGTTTTAATAACAAACCGTACTAGGTGTGCACCATTTCAATTCGAACGTCATTTCAAATAGGCCTACCTGCGCACAAAGGCGGGAGGTGAACTTAAGCACCAAGGCAGCTTAGTACAGCGCTGCAGCTGCACTAGTGCATGCAGCCGCGTGGTCCAAACGTGCTTCATCAGCGACGCTAGAGTATACGTACGTACACGCGCATATAGGTAAGTATGGGTTCAGAAATTATGTAGCGTATTCGTTCTTGTTACAGACAGAATTCGGAGAAAGCAGCGTCGCTGCGAGCAGAACACTTGTACGAACCCAACAACAACTGGAGCAGCTTGCTCTGCAATGTCCTGTCCTACCACACTAACTAAGGTTCATGTACGTGCGTGCCGGCCAATCAGGCCTACCGGCTGCATACGTAGTCACTCTGTCTCCCAGGTACAGAGGAGTCCGTCTACCTGACTGGAAGAGAGGGGAAACTCTGCCTGACTGGAGGACAGGGGATCTCTCTATTTGACTCGAAGAGAGACCCTCTCAGAGACACTCAGTGACAGGGGTCTCTGTACCTCACTGGAAGAGAGGGGTCTCTCTATTTGACTGGAAGAGAGGGGTCTCTCTACCTGGATTGGAAGTTAGGGGTCTCTCCGTCACACTTGGAGAAAAGTTCTCAATACTCAACTGGAAGAGAGGCATCTCTCTACCTGCCTGGAAGAGAGGGGTCTCTCTACCTGACTGGAAGAGAGGGGCCTCTCTACCTGACTGGAAGGCAGGGATCTCTCTACCTGACTTGAAAAGAGGGGTCTCTCTATACCTGACTGGAAGGCAGGGGTCTCTCTACCTGACTGGAAGAGAGGGGTCTCTCTACCTGACTGGAACTGAAGGATAATATCTGTCTGACACAGAGAGAGGGGTCTCTCTATCTGACAGAAAGAGAATGCTCTTTCTGTCTCACACAGAGAGGGTTCTGTCTATCTGTTTGGAAGAGAAGGGTCTCTCTACCTGTCTGGAAGAGAGGAGTCTCTCTACCTGACTGGAACTGAAGGATGATCTCACCCTGAGGGGTCTCTGTATATGACTGTTTTCAGATAGAAAATGCTTTTTCTATGTCACTCAGAGCTGGGTCTCTCTACCTGATTCGAAGGGAGGGGTCTCTCCATTTCACTTGGAGAGGAAGGTCTCTTTACCTGACTGGAAGAGAATGGTCTCTCTGTCTCACTCAGAGACGGGGGTCTCTCTACCTGACGGGAACTGAAAAGTGATCTCTGCCTGACATAGAGAGAGGGGTCTCTATCTGACAGAAAGAGAATAATCGTTCTGTCTCACTCAGAGAGGGGTCTCGCTACCTGACTGATAGAGAGGGGTCTCTCTACCTGACTGGAAGAGAGGGTCTCTCCACCTGTGCAGTCAGGGGTCTCTTAACCTGACTGGAAGAGAAGGGTCTCTCTACCTTACTGGAAGAGAGGGGTCTCTCTACCTGACTGGAAGAGAGGGGTCTCTCTACCTGACGGAAAGAGGAGGGTCTCTCTACCTGACTGGAAGAGAGGGATCTCTCTACCTGACTGGAAGAGAGGGGTCTCTGTACCTGACTGGACGAGAGGGGTCTCTGTACCTGAATGGAAGAGTGGGGTCTCTCTACCTGACTGGAACTGAAGGATGATCTCTGCCTGACACAAAGAGAGGGGTCTCTCTATCTGACAGAAAGAGAATGCTCTTTCTGTCTCACTCAGAGAGGGTTCTGTCTATCTGTCTGGAAGAGAAGGGTCTCTCTACCTGACTGGAAGAGAGCCGTCTCTCTACTTAACTGGAACTGAAGGATGATCTCTGTCTGACACACAGAGAGGGGTCTCTCTATTTGGCAGAGAGAGAATGCTTTCTTCTGTCTCACACAGGGAGGGGTCTCTGTACCTGACAGGAAGAGAGGGGTCTCTCTACCTGACTGGAAGGGAGGAGTCTCTCTACCTGACTGGAACTGAAGGATGATCTCTGCCTGAGGGGTCTCTCTATCTGACAGAAATAAAATGCTTTTTCTGTCTCACTCAGAGAGGGGTCTCTCTACCTGACTGGAAGGGAGAGGTCTCTCCATTTCACTTGGAGAGGAAGGTCTCTTTACCTGACTGGAAGTGAATGGTCTCTCTGTCTCACTCAGAGACGGGGGTCTCTGTACCTGACTGGAACTGAAAGGTGACCTCTGCCTGACACAGAGAGAGGGGTCTCTCTATCTGGCAGAAAGAGAATGATTTTTCTGTCTCACTCAGAGAGGGATCTCTCTACCTGACTGGAAGAGAGGGGTCTCTCTCTACCTGACTGGATGAGAGGGGTCTCTCTACCTGCAGCTGACTGGAAGAGAGGGGTCTCTCTACCTGACTGGACGAGAAGGGTCTCTCCACCTTACTGGAAGAGTAGGGTCTCTCTACCTGACTGGAAGAGAGGGGTCTCTGTACCTGGCTGGAAGAGTGGGGTCTCTCTACCTGACTGGAACTGAAGGATGATCTCTGCCTGACACAGAGAGAGGGGTCTCTCTACCTGACAGGAAGAGAGGGGTCTCTCTACCTGACTGGAAGAGAGGGGTCTCTCTACCTGGGGTCTCTCTCTACCTGACTGGAACTGAAGGATGATCTCTGCCTGACACAGAGAGAGGGGTCTCTCTATCTGACAAAGGAGCATGCTCTTTCTGTCTCACTCAGAGAGAGTTCTGTCTATCTGTCTGGAAGAGAAGGGTCTCTCTACCTGACTGGAAGTTAGGAATCTCTCTACTTGGCTGGAAGAGAGGTGTCTCGGTACCTGACTGGATCTCTACCTGATGGGAACTGAAGGATGATATCTGCCTGAGGGGTCTCTTTATCTGACAGAAAGAACGTGCTTTTTCGTTCTCACTCAGAGAGGGGTATCTCTACCTGACTGGAAGGGAGGGCTCTCTCCATTTCACTTGGAGAGGAAGGTCTCTCTACCTGACTGGAAGAGAATGGTCTCTCTGTCTCACTCAGAGACAGGGGTCTCGCTTCCTGACTGGAACTGAAAGGTGATCTCTGCCTGACACAGAGAGAGGGGTCTCTATCTGACAGAAAGAGAATGATCTTTCTGTCTCACTCAGAGAGGGGTCTCGCTACCTGACTGATAGAGAGGGATCTCTCTACCTGACTGGAAAAAAGGGGTCTCTCTACCTGACTGGAAGAGAGGTGTCTCTCTACCTTACTGTAAGAGAAGGATCTCTCTACCTGACTGTAAGAGAGGGGTCTCTCAACCTGACGGAAAGAGAGGGGTCTCTCTACCTGACTGAAAGAGAAGGCCGAAGGGTCTCTGTGTCTAACTCAGATACAGGGGTCTTTGTACCTGTCTGGAAAAGAGGGGTCTCCCTAATTAACTGGAATAGAGAGGTCTCTCTACCTGACTGGAAGAGAGGGATCTCTCTATAGACACAGAGACCCTTCTCTCCAGTAAGGTAGAGAGACCCCTCTCTTTCAGTCAGATAGAGAGACCCCTCTCTTCCAGTCAGGTAGATAGACCCCTCTTTTCAAGTCAGGTCGACAGACCTCTCTTCCAGTCAGGAATTCCTGACTGGAAGAGAGAGGTCTGCCGACCTGACTTGAAAAGAGGGGTCTATCTACCTGACTGGAAGAGTTGGTCTCTCTACCTGACTGGAAGAGTGGGGTCTCTCTACCTGACTGGAACTAAAGGATGATCTCTGCCTGACACACAGCGAGGGGTCTCTCTATTTGACTGAAAGAGAATGCTTTTTCTGTCTCATTCAGCGAGGGGTCTCTATACCTAACAGGAAGAGAGGGGTCTCTCTACCTGACTGGAAGAGAGGGTCTCTCTACCTGACTGGAAAAGAGGTGTCTCTCTACCTGACTGGAAGAGAGGGGTCTCTCTACCTGACTGGAAGAGAGCGGTCTCTCTGCCTGACTGGAAGAGAGCGGTCTCTCTGCCTGACTGGAAGAGAAAGGTCTGTCGACCTGACTTGAAAAGAGGGGTCTCTCTACCTGACTGAAAGAGAGGGGCTGTCTACCTGACTTGAAAAGAGTGGTCTCTCTATCTGACTGGAAGAGAGGGTCTCTCTACCTGACTGGAAGAGTGGGGTCTCTCTACCTGACTGGAACTAAAGGATGATCTCTGCCTGACACACAGAAAGGGGTCTCTCTATTTGACAGAAAGAGAATGCTTTTTCTGTCTCATTCAGAGAGGGGTCTCTATACCTAACAGGAAGAGAGGAGTCTCTCTACCTGACTGGAAGAGAGGGGTCACTGTACCTGACTGGAAGAGAGGGGTCTCTCTACCTGACTTGAAAAGAGGCATCTCTCTACCTGACTGGAAGAGAGGGGTCTCTCTACCTGACTGGAAGAGAGCGGTCTCTCTACCTGACTGGAAGAGAGAGGTCTCTCTACCTGACTGGAAGAGAGGGTCTCTCTACCTGACTGGAAAAGAGGTGTCTCTCTACCTGACTGGAAGAGAGGGGTCTCTCTACCTGACTGGAAGAGAGCGGTCTCTCTGCCTGACTGGAAGAGAGCGGTCTCTCTGCCTGACTGGAAGAGAAAGGTCTGTCGACCTGACTTGAAAAGAGGGGTCTCTCTACCTGACTGAAAGAGAGGGGCTGTCTACCTGACTTGAAAAGAGTGGTCTCTCTATCTGACTGGAAGAGAGGGTCTCTCTACCTGACTGGAAGAGTGGGGTCTCTCTACCTGACTGGAACTAAAGGATGATCTCTGCCTGACACACAGAAAGGGGTCTCTCTATTTGACAGAAAGAGAATGCTTTTTCTGTCTCATTCAGAGAGGGGTCTCTATACCTAACAGGAAGAGAGGAGTCTCTCTACCTGACTGGAAGAGAGGGGTCACTGTACCTGACTGGAAGAGAGGGGTCTCTCTACCTGACTTGAAAAGAGGCATCTCTCTACCTGACTGGAAGAGAGGGGTCTCTCTACCTGACTGGAAGAGAGCGGTCTCTCTACCTGACTGGAAGAGAGAGGTCTCTCTACCTGATTGGAAGAGAGGGTTCTCTCTGTTTCACTCAGAGATAGAAATCCTCCTGGCTCTGTTGTGTAAAGGTGTCTATCTACCTGTCTGGTCTCTCTACTTAACTGAAAGAGAATGGTCCCTATGTCTCACTCAGACAGAGGGGTCTTACTACCTGACAGGAAGAGTGGGATCTATCTGTGTCACTCAGACAGAGGAGTCTATCTGATGCCCTGGTACAGACAGGTCTGTCTCTCTACCTGACTGGAAGGGGTGGTATCTCTGTCTCACTTGGAGATAAGAGTCACTCTACCTGACTGGAAGAGAAGGGTCTCACAGACAGGGGTCTCTGTACCTGACTGGAAAAGAGGGGTCTCTGTACTTGACTGGAAGAGAAGGGTCTCAGTATCTGACTGGAAGAGAGGGGGTCTCTCTACCTGACTGGAACTGAAGGACGATCTCTGCCTGACACAGAGAGAGGGGTCTCTCTATCTGACAGAAAGAGAATGCTCTTTCTGCCTCACTCGGAGAGGGTTCTGTATAAGAGGGTTCTCTCCACCTGACTGGAACTGAAAGATGATCTCTGCCTGAGGGGTCTCTCTATTTGAGAGAAAGAAAATGCTTTTTCTGTCTCACTCAGAGAGGGTTCTCTCTACCTGACTGGAAGGGAGGGGTCTCTCCATTTCACTTGGAGATGAAGGTCTCTCTACCTGACTGAAAGAGAATGGTCTCACTGTCTCACTCAGAGGCGGGGATCTCTGTACCTGACTGGAAGAGAATGTTCTATCTGTTTCACTCGGAGATGGGGGTCTCTGTATCTGACTGGAAGAGAGGGGTGTCTCTACTTGACTGGGAGAGAGGGGACCTGACTAGAAGAGAGGGGTGCTTTTACCAGACTGAAATAGATTGTGGAGAGTTGTCAGTGTCATTTTTGTTGTTTGATAAGGTTTGATTGAGGCATGCTGAATAGCAAGGGTTAGGGTAGGTTAACTTTCTTCAGCACTTTTTGAGTGTTTGCATTGGTTCCTGCCAAAATGATTGGTCCTTATTTCCTGTGCTTTTCACAGGCTTGAATTGAAGTTTATTTCTTTGGTTCTATAAGAAGGATATATATTTTTTTATATCTACGGATGTATTTGTGTCAGTGTATTAATGTAAGTATCTGTGTTCTGTGAGCATGTAATTGTGATAAAGTTTCAGTTTATTTGTTTATGTATTTGTGAACATAGTGTAGTTTAAAGAATCTGTTATTTGCTCACACTTATGTGTGTTCAAAATTAGTACAATGCAAGCTTAACTTTGTGCATAGGAGCATAAGAAGACTCAGATCATAATCAATGTAAATTATTCATAGAGGTCATGGAGAGGTGTTTCAAGCCCCTCATACAGTGTACTACTAGACATCAAAGGGATACCCACTTGCTTACTTTCACTTCCTCTCATTTGACTCATACTAGTCCACAATACCCCTATGCACACACTTTACCAGGAGGAGGAAGAAAAAAGGCTCATACCTACCACACACATGCATACCCACCTCCACAGACATGATTAAACCCCCCACACAATGCATGTAACAACTATTTTTATGCAAAAATATTCTCACTTCTGCCACCCTCTTCACTGTACCTATCAATGCCACCCTTTCTACATCTTTATTTCCCTGCCCGGCCTCCCATCTCGAAGGCAGGGAGGTTCATCTGTCTAACAGTTAAACGAGGTCCCTCTGAGTGTTAGCACAGAGAGTGGTACTGCTAGAACCCAATACATGTAGCTCCCTCGATACACAATTTCACAGCAGGAGATGTTCCTATACCACATACATGTACATGTATAACAAAAACACTCGATCTGGCAGTTTCTAAAGATTGATGTGTTAATTTAATACTCAACCTACACATAACACAGAGTCACATGACCCTGACTACACTCCACCATGTAGTATGGTTGGTGACAGAGGAAAGTTTTAGTGTCTCCAGTCCCTTCTTCCTCCATCACTGGAGGAGGAGCATGGTCTAAGTGTGGTATAGACAACATACGATCATACTTCTCTACCAGGTCCTCCACGTTGGCCTGCAGGTATGCAATCATCACACCACTATCTCCTGAAGAGGGAGTAGGAGACCCCTCTCATCCAGTCAGGTAGAGAGACCCCTCTCTTCCAGTCCAGTAGAAGCACCCCTCCCTTCCAGACAGGTAGAGAGACCTCTCTCTTCCAGTCAGGTACAGAGACCTTCCTCTCCAAGTGAAATGGAGAGACCCCTCCCTTCCAGTCAAGTAGAGAGACCCCTCTCTTCCAATCATGTGTAGAGACCAACCTCTTGGTACCAGAGCAGCAGATAGACTCCTCTGTCTGAGTGACACAGACAGACCCCTCTCTTCCAGTCAGGTACAGAGACTCCTCCCTTTCAATCAGGTAGAGAGACTCCTCTTTTCCGATCATGAAGAGAGACCCCTCTCTGAGTGAGACAGAAAAAGCATTTTCTTTCTGTCAAATAGAGAGACCCCTCAGGCAGAGATCATCGTTCAGTTCCGGTCAGGTAGAAAGACCTCACACTTCCAGTCAGTTAGAGAGACCCCTCTCTTCCAGTCAGATAGAGAGACCCCTCTTTTCAGGTAGAGAGACCCAACTCTTCCAGGAAGGTAAAGAGACCCCTCTCATCCAGTCAGGTAGAAAGACCCCTCTTTTCAAGTCAGGTAGAAAGACCCAACTCTTCCAGTCAGGTAGAGAGACTCCTCTCTGAGTGAGACAGAAAGAGCATTTTCTTTCTGTCAAATAGAGAGAACCCTCTCTCAGTGTCAGGCAGAGATCATCCTTCAGGTCCAGTCAAGTACAGAGACTCCTCTCTTCCAGTCCGGTAGAGAGACCCTTCTCTTCTAGACAGATAGACAGACACGTCTCTGAGTGAGACAGAAAGAGCATTCTCTTTTATGTCCGATAGAGAGACCTCTCTCTGTATGATAGGCAGAGATCATCCTTCAGTTAAAGTCAGGTAGAGAAACCCCCCCTATTCCAGTCTAGTACAGAGACCTCTCTCTTCCGGTCAGGGAGAGAGACCCTTCTTTTCCAGTCAGTTACAGAGACCCCTGTCTCCGAGTGAGACAGATAGACCATTCTCTTCCAGTCAGGTACAGAGACCCCCGTCTCTGAGTGAGACAGAGAGACCATTCTCTTCCAGTCAGGTAGAGAGACCTTCCTCTCCAAGTGAAATGGAGAGACCCTTCCCTTCCAGTCAAGTAGAGAGACCCCTCTCTTCCAGTCATATGTACAGACCGACCTCTCTGTACTAGAGCAGCAGATAGACTCCTCTGTCTGAGTGACACAGAAAGACCCCTCTCTTCCAGTCAGGTACAGAGACTCCTCCCTTTCAATCAGGTAGAGAGACTCTTATACTTCGGTCATGAAGAGAGACCCCTCTCTGAGTTAGACCGAAATAGCATTTTCTTTCTTTCAAATGGAGAGACCCCTCAGGCAGAGATCATCGTTCAGTTCCGGTCAGGTAGAGAGACCCCACACTTCCAGTCAGTTAGAGAGACCCCTCTCTTCCAGTCAGGTAGAGGGACCCCTCTTTTCAAGTCAGGTAGAGAGACCCAATACGTCCAGGTAGGTAGAGAGACCCCTCTCTTCCAGTCCGGTAGAAAGACCCCTCATTTCAAGTTGAGTAGAGAGACCCAACTCTTCCAGTCAGGTAGAGAGACTCCTCTCTGAGTGAGACAGAGAGAGCATTTTCTTTCTGTCAAATAGAGAGACCCCTCTCTCAGTGTCAAGCAGAGATAATCCCTCTCTTCCAGTCAGGTAGAGAGACCCTTCTCTTCCAGACAGATAGACAGACCCGTCACTGAGTGAGACAGAAAGAGCATTCTCTTTTATGTCCGATAGAGAGACCCCTCTCTGTGTGTTAGGCAGAGATCATCCTTCAGTTCCATTCAGGTAGAGAAACCCCACTCTTCCAGTCAGGCACAGAAACCTCTCTCTTCGGGTCAGGGTGAGAGACCTCTCTCTTCCAGTCAGGTACAGAGACCCCTCTCTTCCAGTAAGGTACGAACACCCCTCTCTTCCAGTCAGGTAGAGAGACCCCTCTCTTCCAGTCAGGTAGAGAGACCCCTCTTTTCCAGTCAGGTAGAGAGACCGCTCACTTCCAGTCAGATAAAGAGATCCTCTCTTCCAGTCAGGTAGAGAGATCCCTCTGTATCAGTCAGGTAGCGAGACCCCTCTCTGAGTGAGACAAAAAGATCATACTCTTTCTGTCAGACAGAGAGACCCCTCTCTCTGTGTCAGGCAGAGATGACCTTTCAGTTCCAGTCAGGTACCGAGACCCCCACCTCTGAGTGAGACAGAGATCCCATTCTTATCCAGTCAGGTAAAGAGACTTTCCTCTCCAAGTGAAATGGAGAGACCCCTCCCTTCCAGTCAGGTAGGGAGACCTTGCTGAGTGTGACAAAAAAAGCATTTTCTTTATGTCAAGAGACCCCTCAGGCAGAGATTATCCTTCAGTTCCAGTCAGGTAGAGAGATTCCTCTCTTCCAGTCAGGTAAAGAGACCCCTCTCTTCCAGTCAGGTAGAGAGACCCCTCTCTTCCAGTCAGGTAGAGAGACCCCTCTCCTCCAGACCCCTCTCTTCCTGTCAGGTATAGAGACGCCTCTCTGAGTGAGACATTCTCTATCTGTCGAATAGACAGACCCTCTCTATGTGTCAGGCAGAGATCATCTTTCAGTTCCAGTCAGGTAGAGAGACTCCTCTCTTCCAGTCAGGTAGAGAGATCCTTCTCTTCCAGACAGATAGACAGAAACCTATCTGAGTGAGAAAGAAAGAGCATTCTCTTTCTGTCAGACAGAGAGACCCCTCTCTGAGTGAGACAGAAAAAGGATTCTCTTTCTGTCAAATCGAGAGACCCCTCTCTTCCGGTCAGGTAGAGAGACCCCTCTCTTCCAGTCAGATAGAGAGACCCAACTCTTCCAGTCAAGTAGAGAGCCCCTTCGTTTCAAGTCAGGTAAAGAGACCCCTGTCATAGAGACCCTTCTCTTCCAGTCAGGTAGAGAGACCACTATCTTCAAGTCAGGTAGAGTGAATCTTATCTCCAAGTGAGACGGAGAGACCATCCCTTCTAGTCAGGTAGAGAGACCGACCTGTCTGTACCAGGGCAGCAGATAGACTCCTCTGTGTGAGTGACACAGAGAGATCCCTCATTTCCAGTCAGGTAGAGCGACCCCTCTCTGAGTGAGACAGAAAGATCATTCTCTTTCTGTCAGAAAAGAGAGACCCCTCTCTCTGTGTCAGGCAGAGATCACCTTTCAGTTCCAGTCAAGTAGAGAGACCCTTGTCTCTGAGTGAGACAGAGAGACCATTCTCTTCCAGTCAGGTAAAGAGACCCTTCTACTCCAAGTGAAATGGAGAGACCCTTCCCTTCCAGTCAGGTAGAGAGACCCCTCTCTGAGTGAGACAGAAAAAGCATCTTCTTTCTGTCAAATAGAGAGAACCCACAGGCAAAGATCATCCTTCAGTTCCAGTCAGGTAGAGAGACTCCTATCTTCCAGTCAGGTACAGAGACACCTCTGTTCCAGTCAGGTAGAGAGACCCTTGTCTTCCTGTCAGGTACAGAGACCCCTCTCTGAGTGAGACTGAAAAAGCATTTTCTTTCTGTCAAATAGAGAGACCCCTCTCTGAGTGAGACAGAAAAAGCATTCTCTATCTGTCAGATACAATGACCCCTCTCTCTGTATCAGGCAGAGATCATCCTTCAGTTCCAGTCAGGTAGAGAGACCCCACTCTTCCAGTCAGGTACAAAGACCCCTCCCTCTTTTCTAGTCAGGTAGAGAGACCCCTTCTCTTCCAGTCAGGTAGAGAGACCCAACTCTTCCAGTCAAGTAGAGAGACCCTTCTCTTCCAGTCAGGTACAGAGACCCCTGTCTGAGAGACCCTTCTCTTCCAGTCAGGTAGAGAGACCATAGTCATCAAGTCAGGTAGAGTGACTCTTATCTCCAAGTGAGACGGAGAGACCATCCCTTCCAGTCAGGTAGAGAGACCGACCTGTCTGTACCAGGGCAGAAGATAGACTCCTCTGTGTGAGTGACACAGAGAGATCCCTCACTTCCAGTCAGGTAGAGAGACCCCTCTCTGAGTGAGACAAAAAGATCATTGTCTTTCTGTCAGACAGAGAGACCCCTCGGCCCTCTCTCTGTGTCAGGCAGAGATCACTTTTCAGTTCCAGTCAGGTACAGAGACCCCCGTCTCTGAGTGAGACAGAGAGACCATTCTCTTCCAGTCAGGTAAAGAGACCTTCCTCTCCAAGTGAAATGGAGAGACCCCTCCCTTCCAGTCAGGTAGAGAGACCCCTCTCTGAGTGAGACAGAAAAAGCATTTCCTTTCTGTCAAATTAAGAGACCTCCCAGGCAGAGATCCAGTCAGTTAGAGAGACCCCACTCTTCCAGTCAGGTACAGAGCCCCCTCTCTTTCAGTCAGGAAGAGAGACCCCTCTCTTCCAGTCACGTAGAGATACCCCTCTCTTCCAGTCAGGTAGAGAGACCCCTCTCTTCCAGTCAGGTAGAGAGACCCCTCTCTTCCAGTCAGGTAGAGAGACCCCTCTCTTCCAGTCAGGTAGAGAGACCGCTCACTTACAGTCAAATAGAGAGATCCCTCTCTATCAGTCAGGTAGAGAGACCCCTCTTTTCCAGTCAGGTAGAGAGATCCCTCTCTTCCAGTCAGGTAGAGAGACCCCTCTCTTCCAGTCAGGTAGAGAGATCCCTCTTTATCAGTCAGGTAGCGTGACCCCTCTCTGAGTGAGACAGAAAGATCATTCTTTTTCTGTCAGATAGAGAGTCCTCTCTCTCTGTGTCAGGCAGAGATCACCTTTCAGTTCCAGTCAGGAAGCGAGACCCCTGTCTCTGTGTGAGACAGAAAGACCATTCTCTTCCAGTCAGGTAAAGAGACCTTCCTCTCCAAGTGAAATGGAGAGACCAGTCAGGTAGAGAGACCCCTCTCTGAGTGAGACAGAAAAAGCATTTTCTTTCTGTCAAATAGAGAGAACCCTCAGGCAGAGATCATCCTTCAGTTCCAGTCAGGTAGAGAGAGACTCCTCCCTTCCAGTCAGGTACAGAGACACCTTTCTTCCAGTCAGGTAGAGAGACCCCTATCTTCCAGTCAGGTAGAGAGACCTATCTCTTCCTGTCAGGTACAGAGACCCCTCTCTGAGTGAGACTGAAAAAGCATTCTCTTTCTGTCAAATAGAGAGACCCCTCTCTGTGTGTCAGGCAGAAATCATTCTTCAGTTCCAGTCAGGTAGAGAGACTCCTCTCTTCCACTCAGGTAGAGAGACCAATCTCTTCCCGACAGATAGCAGAACCCTATCTGAGTGAGAAAGAAAGAACATTCTCTTTCTATCAGTTAGAGAGACCCCTCTCCTGTGTCAGGCTGAGATCATCCTTCAGTTCCAGTCAGGTAAAGAGACCCCACTCTTCCAGTCAGGTACAGAGACCCCTCTCTTCCGGTCAGGTAGAGAGACCCCTTCTCTTCCAGACAGGTAGAGAGACCCTACTCTTCCAGTCAAGTAGAGAGACCCTTCTTTTCCAGTCAGGTACAGAGACCCCTGTCTGAGAGACCCTTCTCTTCCAGTCAGGTAGAGAGACCCCTGTCTTCAAGTCAGGTAGAGTGACTCTTATCTCCAAGTGAGACAGAGAGACCATCCCTTCCAGTCAGGTAGAAAGACCGACCTGTCTGTACCAGGGCAGCAGATAGACTCCTCTGTGTGAGTGACACAGTGAGATCCCTCGCTTACAGTCAGGTAGAGAGACCCCTCTCTGAGTGAGACAGAAAGATCATTCTCTTTCTGTCAGACAGAGAGACCCCTCTCTCTGTGTCAGGCAGAGATCACCTTTCAGTTCCAGTCATGCAGGTAGAGAGACCCCCGTCTCTGAGTGAGACAGAGAGAACCCTTCCTTCCTTCCAGTCAGGTAGAGAGACCGCTCTCTGAGTGAGACAGAAAAAGCATTTTCTTTCTGTCAAATAGAGAGAACCCTCAGGCAGAGATCATCCTTCAGTTCCAGTCAGGTAGAGAGACTCCTCCCTTCCAGTCAGGTACAGAGACACCTTTCTTCCAGTCAGGTAGAGAGACCCCTATCTTCCAGTCAGGTAGAGAGACCCTTCTCTTCCTGTCAGGTACAGAGACCCCTCTCTGAGTGAGACTGAAAAAGCATTCTCTTTCTGTCAGACAGAGAGACCCCACTCTTTGTGTCAGGCAGAGATCACCTTTCAGTTCCAGTCAGGTAGAGAGACCCCCGTCTCTGAGTGAGACAGAGAGACCCCTTCCTTCCAGTCAGGTAGAGAGACCGCTCTCTGAGTGAGACAGAAAAAGCATTTTCTTTCTGTCAAATTAAGAGACCCCTCAGGCAGAGATCATCCTTCAGTTCCAGTCAGGTAGAGAGACTCCTCTCTTCCAGTCAGGTAGAGAGACCCTTCTCTTCCAGACAGATAGACAGAACCCTCTCTGAGTGAGACAGAAAGAGCATTCTCCTTTGTCAGATAGAGAGACCCCTCTCTCTGTGTCAGGCAGAGATCATCCTTCAGTTCCAGACAGGTAGAGAGAGACCCCAGGTAGAGAGACCCCTCTCTTCCAGTCAGGTAGAGAGACCCCTCACTTCCTGTCAGGTAGAGAGACCCCTCACTTCCTGTCAGGTAGAGGGACCCCTCTCTCTGTGTCAGGCAGAGATCATCTCTCAGTTCCAGTCAGGTAGAGATACCCCACCCTTCCAGTCAGGTACAGAGACCCCTCCCTCTCTTCCGGTCAGGTAGAGAGACCCATCTCTTCCTGTCAGGTAGAGAGACCCTCTCTGAGTGAGACAGATACAGCATTCCATTTCAGTCAAATAGAGAGACTCCTCTTAGTGTGTCAGGCAGAGATCCAGGTAGAGAGACCCCTCTTTTCAAGTCAGGTAGAGAGACCACTGCCTTCCAGTTAAGGTATAGAGACCCCTCTTTTCAAGTCAGGTAGAGAGACCCCTCTTTTCAAGTCAGGTAGAGAGACCATTGCCTTCCAGTTCAGGTAGAGAGACCCCTCTTTTCAAGTCAGGTAGAGAGACCCCTGCCTTCCAGTCAGGTAGAGAGACGCCTCTCTTCCAGTCGGGTAGAGAGACGTTTTCTCCTAGTGAGACGGAGAGACCCTTACCTTCCAGTCCAGGTGGAGGCAGAGTGACTACGTATACAGCCGGTAGGCCTGATCGAGGCCGGCACGCACGTACACGAACCTTAGTTAGTGTGGTAGGACATTGCAGAGCAAGCTGCTCCAGTTGTTTTTGGGTTCGTACAAGTGTCCTGCTCGTAGCGACGCTGCTTTCTCCTAATTCTGTCTGTAACAAGAACGAATACGCTACATAATTTCGGAACCCATACTTACCTACATGTATGCGCGTGTACGTACGTACTCTAGCGTCTTTGATGAAGCACGTTCTGGACCACGCGGCTGCATGCACAAGTGTAGCTGCAGCGCTGTACTAAGCTGCCTTGTTGCTTAAGTTCACCTCCCGCCTTTGTGCGCAGGTAGGCCTATTTGAAATGACGTTCGAATTGAAATGGTGCACACCTAGTACGGTTTGTTATTAAAACCAGGACAGCTAGCTAACTGCTGTTAAACGAACGGCGCGGTACGGCACGATTTGCGTCCAATAAAGATTGTCCAATAAAGATTCTCTGCTTTTTTTAATTTTAATGAACAACTCAGTGAAGCACTGGCTCGTTAGCCACGGCTTGGTGATTTTTGATAACACTGGATTTTACAATATTTGCCCATGCATCTGATGGGTCACATTTGCGCAGGCGAATGAAAAGTGCGCGCAATGATGTTGAAGAGAAGCATAGTCTATGTAGGTACTGTGACAAATCGCGTAATTGGGTCCGAAAATCGATGATCTAAAACTACGTCGAAAATTGGACCCGTATTTCGTAACATTGAAAAAGTGTATCGCGAAGAGAAGAAAGTTGCTCAATCACCTGCGAGGTTAGTCCGACTGCATGGCTAGATTTAGTGACCCGATTAGTTGTAGAATGAGACACTATCGTCTAATTTCGAGCTGGTTCTTGTTCTTTTTTTATTTGACACATTGAATTCGTAGCATTTTTTTGGGAACGAATCTTGACTCCGATTGTTAACCAACTATCACATGGTATGTTTTTTTATTTAAGTTAGGCACTGAATCATTATGCTACAAAGTATGAGGCCATTTGCACGATGCCCAAAGGGTGCTTTAACTACCCAGGCGTTTTATGTTGGCATGCATGAAAAAAGAGCACAAATCCTTGTACTAATGTATCTTTGTGTTTGAACTAAGTTGGATAACCTGGATTCTCTGTCTAAAATGCATGAGCTCATTCAAATTCGGTTCAATAACGTTCTTTCTGACTACCCTATTTAGTGCACACCCCAATCTTCAATTAACTACGTTGTAAATAAAATTTCGTTCAAGAGTGAACTAATCACTATATTTCTATTGCTATAACATTGCAATACGATGATGCCCACGCACTGTTCTTTTCAAGCCAAGTATTCATGTTTAATTACTTCATATCACACACGTACGTGTATGCACGCAATCATTGCTTTTCGCTATTTAGAATGAAGACAGTTGCTGATCTCAGAATGCTCATTAATGGTTATAAAAAGGATGTGAGTGAGGATGGATCCCTTCTTGCTCCGGATGTAACAAATGGCTTGGTGTTGTACATCAACTCCAACCTAAAAAATGCCAAACCCGTAGAAATAGCGAGGATAGTGGCAAAACTAGCACGAAGACAAGATGTGAACATTAATGCATTGTGCGCCTCCATTAAGCGTGTGCTTCAAACTATCAATGACATGAAGAAGCATCTTAATAGAGCCTGGGAAGATGTTGTTTGTTTTCTGAAGCTGAAATTTGATTTACCTTTAAATGAATCAGTGACAAAGAAGCAAAATCCACACGCATCAGCTAGTGTTGTCATGCACACTAGCCAAAGTGGCAGTTCTGGTTCAATAACATTGAATTCTACATCTGGCTGCACTAAATGTGGGGAAATAAAAACTTCTTTAAGGAAGTTGATTGCATCAAATAATGTTCTCAAAGTAAAGCTTCGATTGTTTCCAAGTGTCAAAATGAAAAACAAGTATCTTCAAAAAGCATTAAGAAGGAAGTCCAACATTGAAGATACACTATATTCTAAATTGCTAAGTGCTAAAAGAACAATTAATACAAACAATTCAAAGATTAACAAGTTGAAACTGGAAAACCTCTCATTAAAACAAGGTCAAGGAAGCGAATCAAGACAGCTAAAACGATCACTTGTTGCATTAAGATATAAGTACTACAAATCAAAAATCTCCTATAAGATACATGAGCAGAAATGGAAGAAGGAAAATAAGGAATTAAAAGAAAAAATTCGCCTAATGAAAACTGAAAATGATATGCTAAAAGTGAAAAATCAAAAGAAGGAAGATACCTTCAGGAGAAGCATTGAAAAAAAGTTACGCTGTGTTGTAGAGATGGAGCATAACTTGCTGAATGAGTTTCCTGAACTTTCACCTCATCAAGTAAGTATTATATTAAAAGTTTTGTCAGATACATCCTCCATACTTGGTCTCTACTTCGAACACCTTTGGTATGTGAACGAGAAGAATGTACTCTATAATGGACATGTAGTAAGTGTGAAACCTTTAACAAAGTCAAAAGTTCCTAAAGTCATTGTATTCTACTAGAAATCAGATGAAGATGAAGAAGATGGGGAGAACGTTACAATAACAGTATATGGGCTATTAGCAGATTACATTGCTGGTGACCTTAACTTAAGTGAACTTAATACATGAATAATGTTGCATTGTACATAGTGTTGTGTTGTTATAATGGGATATTTGTTTTGCATTGTGTATTATTGTACTATTAGTGTGATTTGTGTATATTTCACCACTTTTTACCATAATTCAGTGCATACAGCTATGATACCAATTTGACAGAATAACCTTCCTTAACTTTAAAACCAATGGTAAGTGTAAATGACTTATAGGAGCAGATTTCAATGCATCTCTCTGTATGTTATGAGTGAGTCATCGTAACTTAACGTTTTGGTTAAGTCTTTGTACTTAGTTGCATCTCTGCACTGATTATAAACTCAACCGGGACAGTTTTTGTTTCGCGGTTCCCATTAACTCACGTACATTCGCGATCATTTCGTATTACATCTTTGGAATAGCGTGGTGCTCGCAACGAAACTAATCACTATAAACATAAGATATCGTTGGAATGTATATTTTTTGCTCTTTCCAATGATGTATATTATGTGCCTTGAATAACGATTTGAAAAAAATGTCACTGTACCTAGCATAGTTTAGGAGGGTGGGGTTGTGTTGTGCACAGCGGCAATGTATCACGTGAATGTGATAACATTCAATTGTGTTCACGTGAGACCTCTCGTACGCAGACCTAATACATTCATGTTCCACTTTCGTTCAATAATTCCGCGCATGCGTAAGCGCTGCCAAACTTGGGAAGTTTGTAACTTTGTTTCCAGTGGAGGAATAAATATAAAATTTAGTTCCACAATTAGAGTACGGCTTCCTCTACAGGTCTGATAATTCAAAGTTAGCTTTTAACAATGTCAATTAACAGAAACTAATCAACTCCGTTTTAAACGTTTGGCTTCGTTAGTCACCACGCAAGATGGTAAGCTGTTCATTGGCACGATTATTGGATGCATCTTTGCATAGATTCACCGTGATATTGGTAATTAATTTTCAATAGCTTGACTTTCAGCACGGGTTTCCCCACAAAAACCACAGATAAGATAGATCACGTGATAAGTAATTTTAATAGTTATAAAAATTAATTTTTACACACTTCCTGGGTGGTAATGAATGTTGATCAAGGCATTGGCATGTTTTTAATAAACCGATAACTAACTTTTAATAACTACACATTAATAACTTAAGCTAATGATTGGCATGATTTTTGGTTTAAACAGCATAATTTTATCATGTTCAGTTCTGGAGTTATGTCAATTCAAAGATTTTGCGTGACGTTTGGATCACTATCTATATCGCTACCATGAGCAGCCTGCATGTTTGGCATGATTTTATGCATGATATATATCTGCTGTAGTACCTTCTAAAAAGTATTTTTATATGCAGGTATGTGTGGCAGTTACTTCTTATATATTTGGCTGCAGTAGCATGTTTAGTAAGTTCAGTGTAGCGAGCATAAGTTAAACCGGCACAGTTTTTTTTAGCGCGGTCATTCAATCCCATACATTCAATAGTACCGCTTTATGCTGCCGTATTGACCAAATGAAAAAAGATGAAATGATAAGTAATATACTATTGGAATGCTCATTTTTTACTCTTTTTAGAACCATGCGAATTGTTGCAAAAATATCAATTTGAAAAAAATATCCGAGTACCTATTTTCGCTGGATTGTTCGATACGAATTGCCATAAATACAGTTTTTGAACACAAATTAATACACCAAGGACAGGAAAGAGCAATAAGCAATAGATACAATGAACGGCTGCGCGTGCTGTGGAGTAGCTACATGTACCACATAATATGATAGGCCAGGCCGCCTATATAGGTGTCGATATCACTATACGAGAGTGCCCCGCTCGTTTAGCGGTTAAGATGCACGGGCGATTCCGTCCCTAGTATATATATATATATATATCTGCATGTCCATCGCTCTGACGTTTAGTCGTTTACCACGACGACTGGCTTGTTTTTGATACTGAACATACTAGAAGTTCTCGTGGAGATGACATTGCCTTCCACTACCTAAAGAATTCACATATATATGCATGGCCATGGGCGGCGGATATTCCCAGCTGGGTGTGTCCTGGCCCTACTACTATTATGTATATGTATATCGTCGATCAATGGCTTAATTTCCAGCCAAGCCTTGAAGGTCGCTCGCGCTCACTTCCATAGCAGTCTCGTTCCCAGACCCAATATGCGTAGCTGCTCTGCTACGTATACGAGGTGAAGTCTGTCCTGCAGCATTTCTATCCAACTCCGCCGGAATGTTGGCCAAGGTATACAACAAGAATGAACAGCCGCGTAAACGTACTCGGAGAGTGGTTATAACTTATAAGTAGATCACATACATGTATCCACAATCAGAACATGGTTTTGACTTCAGATGTTCATCAGTGTCAAACATGTGGGGCACTGGTACCTACTTTGCTGTCAAAGCACGTTATTCAGATTCTAACTCACACAATCTATTCACCAACTTAAAGCAAATGTTCCTAGCTGATGTCCTCACTGGTGTAGCTTTCAAATGTCCACCAGATCAAACTCTGAAGAAGCCGCCACAAAAGCCATTCAGTGATGGTGACCTGTATGATAGTGTGACAGGAAGTACAAATGGATCTAATCTATGAACTAGTCAAGGCCTACCCAGCATATCTAATTACATACCGTTGTGCTTAATAGCAAATTGCTTCAGTATAACAAATTACGCATCCATACTTGTACATGTAAATTGTATTGTGCACAATACAAGAACTGGCCTGCAATTATTCCATGTTTGAGGCAGCATGCAAAATCATAGCTAATATTAACTATCCCAAGCAAGCTAAGATAATCATATTTGAAGCATTTAAATATGTATTTCATGACTGGAGGTATGCAGAGTCCTATGCATATCTGAATTTAATTGTAAAGTTACAATGGCTATACAGAAACATAGACACACAAAGATACCACAAAAGTATAATATACATATGTACTAACACACTAATTCACAGGCCTATGACAAAGTTCTAACAATCTAATATACTTACTTTCCATGGGAACTGAACTTGGATTGAACTGAAGACCACCTACAATGTAACAGATTCTGATCGTATGGTGGCCACCATAAGATCAGAATCTGTTAGGTGGTATTCAGTTTCAAATCTATGCTGGAAATGACACTGAGGTGTGGGTCCTTTTGATTTTACTTGTTGAGGTACAAGGGCTAGGAAAGGAGAATCACGATGAAGTATAGTAGGAATTCTTCCATGCCCTTAATTCAAATCGGCTATCAATATAGTTACCACCACTGATAGAGGAGCACTTTCTACCAAGTTTGGATTTGATGTTTGCAATGAGATTATGAGAAAGGAGATGGACATAGCCACAGTAGGAAATATATTAATTTGTTTCTCGCACGTGCCTAATTATCATATGCACGAAAAAATCAATTGAACAGCCCCGCAGGGCTGTGGCCAATATTGACCACCACCACCCTCTATTCACCAATCATATTGTGTGGGGGCGCCATCAGTAGCGTTTGCTCCCCCCCCCCCCCCCCCCCCCCCCCCACCCCCTCCCCTGCCATAATGTAGCCAGGCCACCACTGCTGCTTGTAATGGTATCACTGGCGGGAGGGGCGGCAATGATGATAATATGAGTGGCTTTTAATGTGGTTCACAAAACCTCGAGCTCCCCTCCATGATTTGTACCACACAGGCCATGACCACAACTTTTATCCATGCCATTCAGGGATCATAAGCTAGAACTTGTTCTCCAGCCAAACTCTTTATTTAAATCTGGCTCCAGCTGGCTAGAGTTATAAGTCCCATGGTCATTCATGGCTACGTCCCCTGGTCATTCATGGCTACGTCCCCTGGTCCCTCATGGAGGTCCCCACAAAGCTCCCTTATGAGGCAGCATAACTGTTAATATTTAGTTTGTAATAGTGTACCTTTGTAAACTGACTGTATTATATACACTGATATAGTGTTTAAAAAGGTAAGATATCAATGCAATAATAAGCATAAGTAATGCCGAAAGCAAAGACATTCAATTCACAGAGCAATGACTGTTGCACAGATTCCATCTCGCTAGGAGCCTTCTGACCTTTCATTTCCGGGAAAAGACCTGATATGCTGGCAGTGCATGTGGTAAGCTCCTTGTCTGGGATGCCACCTGCCCTGAAACATATGCCCAGTTCTACTCAGCTATTGCAGCGGCAGAGGCAGGAGAAGTGGCCTACCAAGCAGACCACAAGACAACTGATGTGTGAAGTATGCACACAACCGACCATCTTTTCACAGCCGTACCATTGAGACTTAAGGAGTTTTTGGGACAGAGACTTTAAAATTTCTGAAGGAGCTTGGTCATCGCCTTAGACATCTGAAGAGTGCACTGATTTCAGTGGAAGACTTTCTTCTGTGTCTTGGGGAGAGGCTATCCCAATTATTGGCTTGATCATGACTTGCTGTTTACACCAATGGCATGCAAAACATCTCATGCAGATGATGAGCAGCCTATATGGCCACCATCTCAATTTGGCTTTGGTCTTACTGCTCATTCAACAGGGCCGTAGGAACGAAAGAAAAAGTGGTCCGGCTAATGCATACGTAAGCATGCAGGGGCAGGGTCTCCGCCCCAGCCTTTTTTTTTGGTTTTGTTTTGTACAATTTGGTGCAAAATATGCAATTGCGAATTGATGAAAACAGATCTGATCAGTGTGTAAATGCGAGAACTATATACAATAAATGCCGCTGATGAACTCGTTGAAGCATGAAACAAGGTATAGAGCATCACTTCTCTCTTTAGGTTATCGCATTTGATAAAGCGGTATGCTTTCACTCTTCTCAGATCTAAAGCACTGCATGCATGCGCTCACTAATAGCTTTGGTAGCAGGGCTAACAAAAATCAGTGCTAATATACAGGTAAAGACTAAAGCAGTACACTCAGTCTCGTAATGCAACCAAGACTACTTTGTAGCCTATGATTATAGGCTCTCTTCACCAGTCTTGATGGAAGCCAGAAGGCTCTGTATTTCCAATGGCTGGGCTTGTGGGCTAGAAGAATGCTCAAGGATTCGTGAAAATAACTCTGATGCATGCAATGACAGCGCGTCTGGCAGTTTATATACAATTACAAAACAAAGATTCACATAGCCATCATGATATATACTAGATATGCGCATATGCATTAAAATGTTATAGTACTACAGTGTACACTAACATTCATGACTGTAGCTGGTACGCGTACGCGGCCCGGTTAAGACTTATGCAAAAGATTATTAATTAACGATTAATAATTTTTCGTTCGGGTAAAAAACTGGTCCGGCCATGGCCTGACTGGCTGCTACGGCCCTGTTCAAAATACATCTAGCTTCCCAGAGGATGTTTTATAGTTGCATGGTAGCTGTGTTACATGTAGGTTCTTATTTACCTAGTAATTGAATGCTTTGAATAATATTTTTATTTTTATTCCACTTACAAAACCAAGCAAAATGGCAGTATAGGCTTCTGGGCTAGTGCTTGTTTCATCTCAAGCAAACAATTGTTTTTTTTTTTTTCTATTCCTGATTTAATATTATCTTTACTTAACCTCTGGTCTCAGTTGAAATCATGTTTATCACAAATATATTTAAAAGACCTTCAAATTGTTCATAATCAACAGTTAATTTTCTGATATCAGAAAATGATCATACTTATCTGCACTGAAATTGATGCTATGTTTTTTTTGTCTTTTGACATTGATGACAATGCTGCACCTGGTATACACATATATTAATATAAACACGAGATGCTAATAGTAGTGGTTTAAATGACAGGATAAATACTTACCCATCTTCTCACATCCTTTGATAATCCTGGCTAGAAATACTTTTGCGCGACCTTCGTGGTTTCGATATGGCAACCATGATTATCTGCTTCCTTGTCGCTGCGTCTTTAATATAAAGAGAAGCGCATCCCCACTCTTTCAGTTTGAATCTCTACAGATGACTCGATATAGCTGTACTCGGTACTACATGTACATTGTACTTTGCTCTTTTGCTAATGGCACACGTGTCTTGGTTTGTTGAATCCTGAGGGTAGCTTCCACATGTGATGTAGGGGGCCTAGTTTAGAGTTATATTGTATACCCGGCATCTTCTGCATGCCCCCTTTTCGAATTCCCTTTCGCATCGTAACGTCTCGTTACAGTCAAGCATATAATCTAGATAGTATAGAACTTACTATACTATCAATGCTACAAGACACTACTTGTCGCCTCAAACACGAGGGTACCGAAAATTCTCGTGAAAATTGTAAAGGATGCCAAAAACACCGTACATGTAGCTAGGATATTTGGAATGGGCGCGTTTCCTCAGTGTATTAATTCCATTGTAGCTACGGTTTTGAGATTTTTAGAAAACGCTCTTCTGTCTAGTCTTCACTTGAACCTCGTATAGATATTAATTGTCTCAGGTACTAATAATAGCTTGCTTGGCACAGCACTCAATGAATTTGTTTTGAATTTCAGGTCGCGTGTTCAGAGTCTGCTCATATATTTTACACTACAATGTACGTAAAATTACATAGTCAGGTTACATGAATGTATTTTAATCAATTGAAGCTAAACTATATCTTAGTTGAAAGTTAGTAGTGCTGTTCATAGGCTCAGCAGTTTCCTCTCTATATGTGTGACCAAATGTGTTGCTGTTCAGCTTTCTGTGCCTCCCGTCCTTGTGCCGGAGTTTCCTACAGAATACAGGTAGTCGAACCACAGAGATGTGGACTATTAGGGTCACACCAGAAGCAATAGTCCACAGAGCAATAAACACACATGCAGTAATAACTAGTCCATTATTAGGTGTTGGGGTTATGAATGAATAGTAGACATCATATACTGAAACAGGTAGTATGAAGATGAAGAACAGTATTGGAAAGGCAGCCAATGGAAGGAGCTGTTTAAGAGCATTCCAATACTGGTCATCGTCAGTGATTGCTTCATACTTTAATCTCCAACACACACTATGAGCCAGCTTTATCACCATGACAACCATGGCAATTGATGATGCTAATAGAATAACAATTGCTGGACCATCCCAGAGAGCAACTGTTTCAATCACAGCATCAATAAGATAAGTACCATTAAAATATGCAGGTAAGTAGCATCCATCAACGAGGCTATATCCATAGGAGTGGGTTATCAGAGGTACAGAAGCTATCACCGCTGGTACCAGTAGTGAGGTCACAACGTACAACACTTCTAGCTTCTTCAGGTTCTTGTGGAGTACCGCAAAACAGAAGAGATGAAAGGTTACCCACATAGTAAAGAGCAGCTTCATCCACGAAGAATAAATGGAAAGCCATCCAATAGCGATGCACACACGATCATAAATATCTGGTTTATTGCGGTAGTCGACCATAATTACTTGCAACAATTTTACAGTGGCATAAACTAACGCAGCCAACACCTGATAGAGAGCCAATCGATAGACGACTATCTTGTGTAGCTTGAGAGCAAACACCAAGATGGCTGCCAGTAGGCACACGAGTACAGATACACCGTTCACTACATCAAAGATGACATCAGTATATAACGGAGTATCACTGGATGAATTCATCGGGTCTGTTTATTCCGTCTAACGCAGTCTTTGTAAATCCAAATGACGTCAGAGGCCCGTTTATAAATTATGAAATATTACGGTCTAATACTCCAATTGCAGACATCCTATGTTTCTATTAAGCTCTGTTGAATGCTGGCGAAGAAGCTGTTATGTATGAAGTTTTGGACATAGAAAACGACCAGTTTCTTTCAGTTCTGAATAAATGAAAAAGAAAGAAGGGCATTGATTGCAAATAACGTCTTTGCAGGCATCTGGACTAACTATGAAGAGCCAGGGCCGTAGCATCGAATAACAATTACATGTACATTAGTTTCTCCCCCATAAAAATGTGCACACTTAGTATTTGACCTGATGGATGCACTTGTAACAGTTTATGTAGTGTTACAAGAACTAGTTGTAAAATCCAGCCATGCATAATGGCACATCCATTTATGTGCATAGGAGCCTATGCATATAAAAATGCACTTAGCACCCAAAGTTTAAAGCAATGTATTTGGAATCCTATTAGTCCCCCCATAATACCCCCACCCCCACCCCCCTTGTGAACGTGCTTGCATCCACAAATTAATTTGTTGACAGAGGCCATGGAAATCTCAATACTTTGCTTAGTGTGAATAGTATCAGATGATTTGCCAGAGGAAAAAATGTGCTGTCTTGTTTTCAGCTGTCACATCAATGAAGCAGCAGCTTATTCAACGATAACTAGTGCTGATATTCCATTCTCCTGGAATAGTGTAACACCACCATACATAATAGTGAAATGTGCAAAACCATATGAATAATAATAATACATGGAACATAGCCGAAACAATACATATGAAATATGAATAAGAGAAGTCGAACTATTTATTCTACTACATAGGGAAGTCCAATCCTATCAGCCATATCCGATGCATTCCTCCATTTAATGTGAGAGCTTCAGAGACATAAATTGGTGGCTCCAATGTTGCTCTTTTAGTTTCTGTAATTACAACTGTACATGTAAGCATAAATGTAAATCAAGTTAACTGGTTTAGATGCACTCACGCAATGTTTGACACCTAGACAGACAAGTATGATTTAAACATGAATTTGTTGGGCTGTGTAAATATTATTAACTCAAAAAAATGTTTTCACACCCTTTGAGCAATATTGTCTCTTCCGAACTTTGAAGGCATCTCTTCTGATGTTTGTTTGAGATGCAAAGTTTAAGGAAGTGATTCATGCATAAAATGCTGTTACACACTTCCTTGCTTTTGTATTTTTTATGCATCAAGCCTCTAGCTCCCACTCACCATTGAGAGATGTTAAGAGTCACCAATTCTATTCAAAAACAGAGTCTGTTCAAGGCAGTGCTGCCAATGGAGTGACAAAGCTAATTGTGCAGCAGTCACATAAGAACATTCAAACTGATGTGTTATCTGCTAATACTTCCCCAGTGATGATAGTCAATACTGACAGTCTACACAGAAGCACATCATTCTATAAAGAAGAGAGTCCTGCTTCCAAATTATTGGTGGTAATGTTTCTTGCCATTAGAGAAATAAAAAAGGGCAAAATTACGAAAATTAAGAGCACTGCTATGTACATACACACAGTACATTAAATATACAATGACACTGTCACATCACACAGTAACAATGCCATCATAATCTAGCCTAGAAAGCCAAGCTCTTTGACCCAAACCAAATTTGTATTATTATCATTATCATTATCATTATTGTTATTATTCATTTGGCCTGTTCTATGCACATGGGGCATTTTCACATGTTTCCAGGTACAATGTCTGATTATATACATGTAACTGTGTCCATTGTGCTCATACAAATGTATAAGCATCTATTATATAGTGCCTTCTACACATGCAAATATTATTTGAACTTGATGAATTACAATATATTGAGCTATATACATGTATGTTAAGTGTAGCAGTACATGTACAATCCATATCATGTTATGTTTGTCTTTGGTGGACATAGCTTTTTGACGTCATTTTTCCTAAACTTAAATTGACGGCCTGGGGACGAGGCTAGGGATCGTCATACAAAACCCAGGGTAAACCTAGGGCTGGGAATAGAGGATTTGCACAAATGATGTCATAGTTTACTTTTTGCTTCCTGTCGGCCATTTGAGTGGCAAAACCTAGGATGGTTAAAAGTTGTTGCATTCCTGCATGGTTGCAAGAACCTTTTTTCAAAGGTTCAGAAACACACTTTTATCGGTTCCCGGAAGAGATATCAAGGAGAAGAAAGTGGATTAGTGCGCTGAAAAGGGGTGACTGTGAGGATTGGGAGCCGAGTTATTACAGCTGGATTTGTGGTGTTCATTTTGTTGGTGGTGTTATATAGCTTGTTATTGGATGGTGTACGGGAATGTGATGAACTTGTAGCCTTAGAACTGGTATCAATATGGCTATTACAACAGCCTGAGCTAGAAGACTATTGCAATGGTTGACGTACAGGTGATACAGTGTTGGTATGGAAAAAACCCAATATCAACAATTTCTGAATAAGTAACATGCTGGAACGTTGGGGGGCAATCATGAACAAGGTAGTGATGTTGAAGCGGTGTTGTTCTTGAGTTGTGTATTAGCGTCTATCCCGCCATACAGGTACAATGCACACACAATACTGTTCCAACATGCTCTACAGCTACCCATGCCTTCACTGGTGTCTCCGATAGCCTTTGGTAGTGCCTTACACGAGCGGTCACAATATAAAGATCTGATCTCGAAGGGACCAATTGCACGGTAACCCCTTGGATCCTACCCGCTTTAAATAACTTATAAGCTTCTAGGCCTTAAGTTGCTGATGCGTGTATGGACTAGTCCTTGTGATCAAATAGTTGTATATGTCTGCGTGTTGGACATTTGGCCAGTCCTGCCACTCTATAAAGCTTTCAGCCGAAGCTTCCACATACGGATCTTGAATTCAGTATCACCCAAGGCAGTTAATTTCTCAACATACTTTTTTTAGCTGTCTCAGGTAGCGTCTCGAAGTAAGCAGAAAAGCGATTGCTACACTCACCCTCCATACGCACGAAAACAAAAGTAAAGTGCAACTCGATCGATTGCCACTCACATGGCGCCGTAGCAACTGTTGCTATGGTAAATTACATAACTGCAAATCCTCTATACATGTACGATATTTTTTCCTGTGAATTGCCTAGCAAAACAATGTTTACAGTTACGTCATGATCACCTTGAAAACACGCGCGCCAATCTTATCAAAAGCCCGCTTTTGTTCAGGATTAGCATCGTACCGAACCAGCACGAACCTAGTCTCGTCCCCAGACCCAAAACGCTGCGGCGGATACTGTTCGTTTGGCTCCAGTGGCGGATCCAGGAATAGGGAGGGGGGCCACCGGTGAGGGTGTGGCAAGGAGTGTGGCGAAGTAGTAGGCGGGACCGCCCCGGGGAGGGTGCGGGAGGGGGGCACAGTAAGCCTTGTGTGATTGGATTTTTACCCAACCACAGTGCCTTGCGTGCTTGGATTGCTACCCAAGCACAGTGAGCTTTGTGTGGATGGATCCAAGCACAGTGAGTCTTGTGTGGTTGTATCCAGGCACAGTGAGCCTTGTGTGGTTGGATCCAAGTACAGTGAGCCTTGTGTGGTTGGATCCAAGCATAGTGAGCCATGTATATGTTTGGTTGGATCCAAGCATAGTGAGCCTTGTATGGATGGATCCAAGCATATTGAGCCTTGTGTGACGTGGTTGGATGCAAGCACAGTGAGCCTTGTGTGGATGGATCCAAGCACAGTGAGCCTTGTGTGGTTGGATCCATACACAGTGAGCCTTGTGTGGTTGGATCCAAGCACAGTGAGCCTTGTGTGGTTGGATCCAAGCACAGTAAGCCTTGCGTGGTTGGATCCAAGCACAGTGAGCGTTGTATGATTGGATTTTTACCCACCACAGTGCCTTGTGTGCTCGGATCGACAAGAGATTTCGATCTGACGCACTCGCGTGTTGTTAGTTCAGATCCTGAAATTTCTACGGTTCGATCAAACCCACTTGTAAAGACTTTGTAGGCGTTCGGTTGCCTCCATTGCAGCATTTTGTGACACGTATCACAGCGCTTCGGTGGGCTGAATACGTATCGTCGCAAATCCTGTATTTCATGTTGCTAGCGTGTTACAGACGAAACGTGTGGTTTTGGGCATCCGTAAGTTCCGTAATGTAAATGATTGCGTATAGTCAACGTACGTGAGATAGCCGTACAACATACGTGTAATAAAATTCCATATAATCGGTACGAAAGTAATATCAGAAAGAGTCCTCACTTTGCATTTGCAAATCTCGATGAATGGAAAACTACGCCAGCCTTCTGTCAACACTGCGCCGAATTTATCTAAACGTCTACTTACTTTGCAAATTTCACCAAAGTATTAAACGGCACTTGAGGGTATGTCGTCATCTATAATTACGCACTCTAAATTAGCACAGCTGAGCGTAAGCGTACCCGCTCGATGGTTGCAGTGGAAGCCTAGGCACTCCACTCACGTACACACCCACAATCACACACATGTACACACCCACAATCACACACATGTACAACACCCACAATCCTACGGCACTACACACATATACACACACCCACAACCCACACATGTACATGCACACCCACAAGTGAAAATCCCATGGTACTCCACACATGTCAACACCCACAATCCCTAGGCACTCCACCTCTACATAACAGAGTTTTCATAAAGACAGCATATTAGGCAGTGCAACAAGTAGTTCACGATAAAAATACTGAATAAGGTTGTTCAGAGGCCACCCACAATCCCTTGCATAGTCTTGAAAACAAAGTTGTTCTCGTTGTATTGACCTATCTGATATTTCAGGTCTATATGGAGTGACTACCCCCTGAGAATACCGTGGCCGGAGGTGGGTGTTACCATCATGTGATCCATACTCTTTCACACAGAATCCACTTATATTATCTATCTCAGGTACACTTCATATTTGATACACCAATTTGGACAGATGTATGTGGTGTGACTACCCCCTGAGGATAGCGTGACCGGAAGTGGGCGTTACCGTCACGTGAGCCATACTCTACCACACAGAATCCACTTATAATGACCTATTTCAGGTACACTTCATATTTAATACACCAACTTTGACAGATGTATGTGGTGTGACTACCCCCTGGGGATGGCGTGATCGGAAGTGGGCGTTACCGTCACGTGAGCCATACTCTACCACACAGAATCCACTTATATTGACCTATTTCAGGTACACTTCATATTTAATACACCAATTTGGACAGATGTATGTGGTGTGACAACCCCCTGGGGATGGCGTGACCGGAAGTGGGCGTTACCGTCACGTGAGCCATACTCTACCACACAGAATCCATTATATTGACCTATTTCAGGTACACTTCATATTTAATACACCAACTTTGACAGATGTATGTGGTGTGACTACCCCCTGGGGATGGCGTGACCGGAAGTGGGCGTTACCCTCACGTGAGCCATACTCTTCCACACAGAATCCACTTATATTGACCTATTTCAGGTACACTTCATATTTAATACACCAACTTTGACAGATGTATGTAATGTGACTATCCCCTGGGGATGGCGTGACTGGAAGTGGGCGTTACCGTCACGTGAGCCATACTCTACCACACAGAATCCACTTATATTGACCTATCTCAAGTACACTTCATATTTATTACACCAACTTTGACAGATGTATGTGGTGTGACTACCCCCTGGGGATGGCGTGACCGGAAGTGGGCGTTACCGTCACGTGAGCCATACTCTTCCACACAGAATCCACTTATATTGACCTATCTCAAGTACACTTCATATTTAATACACCAACTTTGACAGATGTATGTGGTGTGACTACCCCCTGGGGATGGCGTGACCGGAAGTGGGCGTTACCGTCACGTGAGCCATACTCTTCCACACAGAATCCACTTATATTGACCCATCTCAGGTACACTTCATATTTGATACACCAATTTGGACAGGTGTACAGTAGAGGACGCGATAAAGGTTACATTTCGTCCCTACAAAACGGGGAAAAAACGCATCGTTTGAACTAAGAACAAACGAGCTGTAAACTAAGTAGAAACGACCGGATGAACGATTTCGTATTCCGTTTAAACGATTTGAATTTTCAAATACCGTTTAAACGATTTCACAATGAACATCGTTTCGTCTAAACGAAACGCCTTTAACCGCAAAAGGTTAAGAATCTGTTTCTAATAATTATTTATGATGTACGGTTTAAACATCCTGAGTGAATTACAGGCCTGAGGCGGTAGGCTTATACACGGTACGCCTGCTTGGTACGCCCTTGTAGAAGACTCCAGGTAAATTACATTTACATCCTGAGTCGATCAAGCCGAAATCATATCGCTGCAGATTGAATACAGGGATATTTCTACAGTCACTGTGGATTGTTATGCTGATTATTGATAATTAATTTTTTCCTTCTCAGCGACGGTAGTGCTGACCCTGGCTAACGGGCTTTCGTTCATCGATCCTCGACCTGTCCTACACGTGGTAGGTTCAGAATACCGCCGCTGCTTCGACCGCTCCATTTACCAACCTTCGTCAGAGCTAGCTAGTGGCATATGGGTCGTGGGCGGAGGGTGTGCAACGATTAGAATCGGACGAGATGCTGGATTTCGTGAAAGCATCCCTTGGAGGTAAGGGTCCACAGAGATGAAGGTATCGTTTTTATACAGGGTTATTGCTTGCGATTTGATATGCAGGTACATGAATGATAAGTACCCGGAATATGTATGCCTATCATATCGATGATAATACCAGTAATATCTGAATTTAAATTTAAAAAAAAAAAAACAAAAAACATACGTGTACGTCTGGCTGTTGTTCTCTCCATTGTAGCTTTGGCTTCGTTTGCATACCTGGCCATTTTCGATATTGGAAGGTCAATGGTATGTGTGTGTATGTGTTCATGTGTGTGTTGCACATCTAAGCGTGATTCATATATGCTACACACATACACGCATACATACACACATGGCGCAACACAGCCTTTACCAAACGTCAAAGTATCTTATACATTGTTCAAGGAAGGACATATAAGCACATTTCAATTGCAGCAAATACTTGTTGCCTTCGTGTGATGGTGCTTTTGTTATTGCAGTTGTATTAGACATGGCTGTCCAATGTGTTGCATTTGGGTTTTTTAAAACAGGTTTTATTGTAATACATGTAGATATCTGAAAGGCTCTCAGCGCAGAAACACACACAAGTGCAAACAAGTTTCATTATGATAGAGGCATGTGGCACTGGTGAAACCTAAGTTATTCTAACACCTGTGTGTGCATCTGCCCTACATAGTGAGCCCCTTATCTGCAGGCCACACCTCCTAGGAAGGAGCCCCTAACATGTGACTCTAAACACTCGGGGATTGTGAATGACGTCAACAGAAAGACTGTGTTCAGGCTATTGGGCAGGCCTGCAAGAGGGCAAGAGAAAGGAAAAGAAAGAATACCAGTGAAGGACATATCTGACTTATTTTCTGAAACTTTTTTTTTTCTCATGTGCATCTCTTATTGCAATTATGAATGTTGACTGTCAGTAGAAGAGGAAGCTAGATATCAACCTATAGTGAAAACCACACATCTCTCAGTGCCATGACCACTTGCTCAGTGTGCTGATACACTAGGCCAACAGCTATGCATGGTTTTACATAAGTGCCATTGGTACAGAATGTGTCACACAGGCAAAGTTGGTCCCCAGGCCTTTCAGGAGGAAGCTAGAAATCAACCTATGGTGAAAACCACACATCTCTCAGTGCCATGACCACTTGCTCAGTGTGCTGATACACTAGGCCAACAGCTATGCATGATTTTACACAAGTGCCATTGGTACAGAATGTGTCACACAGGCAAAGTTGGTCCCCAGGCCTTTCAGGAGGAAGCTAGAAATCAACCTATGGTGAAAATCACACATCTCTCAGTGCCATGACCACTTGCTCAGTGTGCTGATACACTAGGCCAACAGCTATGCATGGTTTTACATAAATGCCATTGGTACAGAATGTGTCACACAGGCAAAGTTGGTCCCCAGGCCTTTCTGGAGGAAGCTAGAAATCAACCTATGGTGAAAACCACACATCTCTCAGTGCCATGACCACTTGCTCAGTGTGCTGCTGATACACTAGGCCAACAGCTATGCATGGTTTTACACAAGTGCCATTGGTACAGAATGTGTCACACAGGCAAAGTTGGTCCCCAGGCCTTTCTGGAGGAAGCTAGAAATCAACCTATGGTGAAAACCACACATCTCTCAGTGCCATGACCACTTGCTCAGTGTGCTGATACACTAGGCCAACAGCTATGCATGGTTTTACACAAGTGCCATTGGTACAGAATGTGTCACACAGGCAAAGTTGGTCCCCAGGCCTTTCTGGAGGAAGCTAGAAATCAACCTATGGTGAAAACCACACATCTCTCAGTGCCATGACCACTTGCTCAGTGTGCTGATACACTAGGCCAACAGCTATGCATGGTTTTACACAAGTGCCATTGGTACAGAATGTGTCACACAGGCAAAGTTGGTCCCCAGGCCTTTCTGGAGGAAGCTAGAAATCAACCTATGGTGAAAACCACACATCTCTCAGTGCCATGACCACTTGCTCAGTGTGCTGATACACTAGGCCAACAGCTATGCATGGTTTTACACAAGTGCCATTGGTACAGAATGTGTCACACAGGCAAAGTTGGTCCCCAGGCCTTTCAGGAGGAAGCTAGAAATCAACCTATGGTGAAAACCACACATCTCTCAGTGCCATGCCCACTTGCTCAGTGTGCTGATACACTAGGCCAACAGCTATGCATGGTTTTACACAAGTGCCATTGGTACAGAATGTGTCACACAGGCAAAGTTGGTCCCCAGGCCTTTCTGGAGGAAGCTAGAAATCAACCTATGGTGAAAACCACACATCTCTCAGTGCCATGCCCACTTGCTCAGTGTGCTGATACACTAGGCCAACAGCTATGCATGGTTTTACACAAGTGCCATTGGTACAGAATGTGTCACACAGGCAAAGTTGGTCCCCAGGCCTTTCTGGAGGAAGCTAGAAATCAACCTATGGTGAAAACCACACATCTCTCAGTGCCATGACCACTTGCTCAGTGTGCTGATACACTAGGCCAACAGCTATGCATGGTTTTACACAAGTGCCATTGGTACAGAATGTGTCACACAGGCAAAGTTGGTCCCCAGGCCTTTCTGGAGGAAGCTAGAAATCAACCTATGGTGAAAACCACACATCTCTCAGTGCCATGACCACTTGCTCAGTGTGCTGATACACTAGGCCAACAGCTATGCATGGTTTTACACAAGTGCCATTGGTACAGAATGTGTCACACAGGCAAAGTTGGTCCCCAGGCCTTTCTGGAGGAAGCTAGAAATCAACCTATGGTGAAAACCACACATCTCTCAGTGCCATGACCACTTGCTCAGTGTGCTGATACACTAGGCCAACAGCTATGCATGGTTTTACACAAGTGCCATTGGTACAGAATGTGTCACACAGGCAAAGTTGGTCCCCAGGCCTTTCAGGAGGAAGCTAGAAATCAACCTATGGTGAAAACCACACATCTCTCAGTGCCATGCCCACTTGCTCAGTGTGCTGATACACTAGGCCAACAGCTATGCATGGTTTTACACAAGTGCCATTGGTACAGAATGTGTCACACAGGCAAAGTTGGTCCCCAGGCCTTTCTGGAGGAAGCTAGAAATCAACCTATGGTGAAAACCACACATCTCTCAGTGCCATGACCACTTGCTCAGTGTGCTGATACACTAGGCCAACAGCTATGCATGGTTTTACACAAGTGCCATTGGTACAGAATGTGTCACACAGGCAAAGTTGGTCCCCAGGCCTTTCAGGAGGAAGCTAGAAATCAACCTATGGTGAAAACCACACATCTCTCAGTGCCATGACCACTTGCTCAGTGTGCTGATACACTAGGCCAACAGCTATGCATGGTTTTACACAAGTGCCATTGGTACAGAATGTGTCACACAGGCAAAGTTGGTCCCCAGGCCTTTCTGGAGGAAGCTAGAAATCAACCTATGGTGAAAACCACACATCTCTCAGTGCCATGCCCACTTGCTCAGTGTGCTGATACACTAGGCCAACAGCTATGCATGGTTTTACACAAGTGCCATTGGTACAGAATGTGTCACACAGGCAAAGTTGGTCCCCAGGCCTTTCTGGAGGAAGCTAGAAATCAACCTATGGTGAAAACCACACATCTCTCAGTGCCATGACCACTTGCTCAGTGTGCTGATACACTAGGCCAACAGCTATGCATGGTTTTACACAAGTGCCATTGGTACAGAATGTGTCACACAGGCAAAGTTGGTCCCCAGGCCTTTCAGGAGGAAGCTAGAAATCAACCTATGGTGAAAACCACACATCTCTCAGTGCCATGACCACTTGCTCAGTGTGCTGATACACTAGGCCAACAGCTATGCATGGTTTTACACAAGTGCCATTGGTACAGAATGTGTCACACAGGCAAAGTTGGTCCCCAGGCCTTTCAGGAGGAAGCTAGAAATCAACCTATGGTGAAAACCACACATCTCTCAGTGCCATGACCACTTGCTCAGTGTGCTGATACACTAGGCCAACAGCTATGCATGGTTTTACACAAGTGCCATTGGTACAGAATGTGTCACACAGGCAAAGTTGGTCCCCAGGCCTTTCAGGAGGAAGCTAGAAATCAACCTATGGTGAAAATCACACATCTCTCAGTGCCATGACCACTTGCTCAGTGTGCTGATACACTAGGCCAACAGCTATGCATGGTTTTACACAAGTGCCATTGGTACAGAATGTGTCACACAGGCAAAGTTGGTCCCCAGGCCTTTCAGGAGGAAGCTAGAAATCAACCTATGGTGAAAACCACACATCTCTCAGTGCCATGACCACTTGCTCAGTGTGCTGATACACTAGGCCAACAGCTATGCATGGTTTTACACAAGTGCCATTGGTACAGAATGTGTCACACAGGCAAAGTTGGTCCCCAGGCCTTTCTGGAGGAAGCTAGAAATCAACCTATGGTGAAAACCACACATCTCTCAGTGCCATGACCACTTGCTCAGTGTGCTGATACACTAGGCCAACAGCTATGCATGGTTTTACACAAGTGCCATTGGTACAGAATGTGTCACACAGGCAAAGTTGGTCCCCAGGCCTTTCAGGAGGAAGCTAGAAATCAACCTATGGTGAAAACCACACATCTCTCAGTGCCATGCCCACTTGCTCAGTGTGCTGATACACTAGGCCAACAGCTATGCATGGTTTTACACAAGTGCCATTGGTACAGAATGTGTCACACAGGCAAAGTTGGTCCCCAGGCCTTTCTGGAGGAAGCTAGAAATCAACCTATGGTGAAAACCACACATCTCTCAGTGCCATGCCCACTTGCTCAGTGTGCTGATACACTAGGCCAACAGCTATGCATGGTTTTACACAAGTGCCATTGGTACAGAATGTGTCACACAGGCAAAGTTGGTCCCCAGGCCTTTCTGGAGGAAGCTAGAAATCAACCTATGGTGAAAACCACACATCTCTCAGTGCCATGACCACTTGCTCAGTGTGCTGATACACTAGGCCAACAGCTATGCATGGTTTTACACAAGTGCCATTGGTACAGAATGTGTCACACAGGCAAAGTTGGTCCCCAGGCCTTTCTGGAGGAAGCTAGAAATCAACCTATGGTGAAAACCACACATCTCTCAGTGCCATGACCACTTGCTCAGTGTGCTGATACACTAGGCCAACAGCTATGCATGGTTTTACACAAGTGCCATTGGTACAGAATGTGTCACACAGGCAAAATTGGTCCCCAGACCTTTCTGGAGGAAGCTAGAAATCAACCTATGGTGAAAACCACACATCTCTCAGTGCCATGACCACTTACACAGTGTGCTGATACACTAGGCCAACAGCTATGCATGGTTTTACATATATAAGTATCATTGAGTAAAGAATGTAAGAATTCAGTAACACGCATCTCAATTTACTGTTGCCTGGCCAACTTTGCAAATAGGCTTTGTGGTCGCATGCTTTTACTTGTTTCCTTGCTTTTCCACCACCCATCCTACACCCTACAATTCAAATCACTTTATCGATAGAAATATGCAGCAACGTAATATTGTCAAAGCTTGCTAGTAATAGTATTACGATCGCGCATGCGCTGATATTGCGTTGAAGATTTCTTGAAACGTACCAACGATGTCTTTGACATTGAGGCAAAGAAAAAATTGACCGAACAACAAAGTGAGTTTATCAATAATACACGCAATGATACTTGTGTACGTGCATGCTACCAACATAGGAACATATGCCTTGGTGCTGTGGCCTGAAGAGGACTCTGTAAGCATAGTTCCATTGGACACTGTAGTATCCAGCAATGGACATGAGTGTATTGTTCAAAACGGAAGACGTCAGCATACTGGGCTCTTAGCAGCTAAGGGTAGGTACACGTGTGTCAGGAACAGGTGGAAATGAATGGATTTCAAATGTTTAAAAAAATTATTAATGATTATTGCAATGCAAATCGCTATGTCTGTCTGTCTAAATACATGTGAATGTCTTATGACTGATAGGAAGTTTGAGTGAAATGGAACGTCTTGAAGGGCTGTATGAAGAGGAAAAGTGGACTCCATTTGGTGAAACAAATACTGAATCTGGAGAGGCATCTGCTGCATTAAAAGAACCAGCTCTTGGCACCAATTATGCCACCTCTGAATCTGAGTGTACACCAACAACTGGTCCAAAAAGGACACAAAAACCAGACACAAAGGCTAAACAGGCAAAAGCATCAGAGAAACCATCTGGAGTGGCACAGGTACCTGCAAAAAAAAAAAGCAACAAGTACCAAGAAAACAAAACCAGATGGTATTGTCCATTGTTGTTTTGTGTAATTACTTTGACTTTAATAAAAATTTATAGGTACCGTTCTATATGTGGGTGCACTCGAAACTACAGCCCAGGTTTCTCCAAATACTCAGGTAGGTAATTGTCTTTGAATTTGTTATTCTTCGTCTTAAATACTTTTGATACATATTTCATCCACGCTAAAATTTAATGTTGCACTATATACTGCATTGTTTTTCCAAAGAACGTTCGTCCAGAAATTACCTCTGAACAAATACTTGCACTACTGCACTTGTGTGCCTCCAGTCAGGTATGGTATATACATTATGCTGTACCTATTATAATTGTTATGTCTTTGTTTTGCAACAGAATGCACCTTCACCCATTATTACTGCAGAGCAAATACATCAAATCATTCAATTGTCAGCCTCAAGTCAGGTAGTATCATGACATGCATGCATCAAGTTGCATATTGTGATCATCCTTTCCATCAGAAAACGATCTCTGCTTTGCCTGTCTCTAGTCAGGTACTGATTGTGAAGTGTACACAGAGCCATGTTTATAACCACAGGTCTTGCCACAACAGCATACTATTTTACCAGCTGCTGCTAAAGAGGGGACTGTCTCTGAATTGCCTACTCATAGTCAGGTATTTTGTATTTGCACATTAACCTCTTCTTCTATTCTTTAATTTTCAGCCATCCCTTCTTGCACCTTCTGTTGCCCATCAGAGCTCTGTTTTGCCTCTCCCTAGTCAGGTAATGATTGTCAAGTATACACACAGCCATGTTTATAACCACAGGTCTTGCCACAACAGCATACTATTTTACCAGCTGCTGCTAAAGAGGGGACTGTCTCTGAATTGCCTACTCATAGTCAGGTATTTTGTATTTGCACATTAACCTCTACTTCTATTCTTTAATTTTCAGCCATCCCTTCTTGCACCTTCTGTTGCCCATCAGAGCTTAGTTTTGCCTCTCTCTAGTCAGGTAGTGATTGTGAAGTATACACAGAGCCATGTTTATAACCACAGGTCTTGCCACAACAGCATACCATTTTACCAGCTGCTGCTACAGAGGGGACTGCCTCTGGATTGCCTACTCATAGTCAGGTATTTTGTATTTGCACATTAACCTCTACTTCTATTCTTTAATTTTCAGCCATCCCTTCTTGCACCTTCTGTTGCCCATCAGAGCTCTATTTTGCCTCTCCCTAGTCAGGTAGTGATTGTGAAGTATACACAGAGCCATGTTTATAACCACAGGTCTTGCCACAACAGCATACCTTTTTACCAGCAGCTGCTATAGAGGGGACTGCCTCTGGATTGCTGTATCACAGCCAGGTATATTAAATGTGAATCAGTGCAGCCATTCATTGCTGCTTTGCCATTTCTTACAGCCATCATATACAGATGTGGATTTCTTAACTGACTTAGACACAAACATGGCCTACATACCTCGTAAGCCCAATTCAATTGTTCACCGTTTTACAATGATACTATTGGCATCCCATTTTAATTTGCTGCTAAATACAGGTGAGCTTCAAATGGAAATTGAGATTGTCAATCTTAAAGAAATGGTTCAAACGATGCAGAGCCAAATAAACGAACTAAAATATAGTCATACTGAAATAATGAAAACAATACGTTTCAATATACCCAACACGGAAGCACATTTTAATAACTGTGGTGTCACAAATATGCCTTCCTGCACTAGCATACCTGCAGCTACCCAAGCACCATCAACACCATCAGGTAAAATCATCAAGCATAATATGAATTTGGGTGCTTATCATTGGCTCTTAGGTGCACCTGCATCAAGTAGGCCAACTGCCCCAGTGCGGCTTACAATTTCAGATGACCATGTTATCAAAACGTTGCCATCAAGTGAAATTGATAAAGCCCATTTGAAGTCTGCCATGGAGGTGATAAAATGTAATAATAAGCTATGTGTTCCAGCCAAGGTCAGCACTTTAGCTGTCAAGCTGGCTAGAGATGCTTTCTATGGTGATGATGTGCTATCAAAGTGTACTGTGGCAGGAGAGAGAGAGTTTTTTGCATTACCTGTGGAAGAGCTAAAGGAGTTAAAAACTTTAGTATTCCAGCAATGCATGGGTTTAACATCAACCGAATTTGAAGCTGTGTGGAAAGACTGTGTTCAGGCTATTGGGCAGGCCTGCAAGAGGGCAAGAGAAAGGAAAAGAAAGAATACCAGTGAAGGACATGTCTGACTGCTTTTCTGATACATAATTTTTTTGGCTGCATTGTTATGCTGTATTAGTATCATACCTTTGATTGCAGTGAGGCAACTACACTGATGTAAGGTCACAACAGCATGCAAATTTATAGAAACATAGAATAAAATAAAAATACAATTATTAATGAATATTAAAAATTGTCCAGAGCAGCAAGTTTCTTAATAAGATGCTGTTGGATATAAGTATTGATAGTAACGAAACATTATTAGCACACATCAGTTGGGAGTGGGGCCCTGAGGACAGGATCAATTATAGGAACCATCATCAAGTACCCTTAACATATAATATTATAGCGCATACAGACATACCAAAAATCCTGTAGGTTGATTCACTGTTTCTTGGGCTGGGATACTTTGCAGCACTAGAAATACATACATATGTACATTGCATATACTTTTTTTTAAGTGTGATGAGGGTTTGAGGTAGGCGTAAGGTGACTCAAGTCATGGTATGAGAGATTGTGCATTTCAATAATAACAAAGGGCTAGCCCCCATTCCAAATGATCACTATATGCACAGTGCACAGATCTATTTAAGACCAGATCTCGACCTTCAAATACCTAGCACCATGTCATACCTTAGGGTCAAAATGTTGAAAGAAGGGAGAGTTGAGGTGAGATAGAGAATGGGAGGGAGGGGGATGGGAGGGGTGGGAGGAGGGCACGCACACATTGAGATCAACAATCCACTTCCCACCTATACACAATTACCTACTTATCCAGGTACCAAAACACCCCTCCCATATACCACAGGCACACTATGTCCACATACATGTATATGCACAGGTACCATCCCCATGGCAGAGAGACATGTGTGTGGAGTGGGACGCAACAAGAGGGAGACAAGGTTTACCGGGTAAGAGAGGAGTGGGGAGGGGAGACAAGACATGCAACACACACCCCAACAGGTCAACACACATATATCACACCTATACTCATGTATTAAACACATGCACCACACTCCTACACACTGCTGTGCACCACACACAACGATACAACACACATATACATATCACAACTACACTCGTGTACCGGTACCACACACGGCTGGCTGGGTCACGTGGGGAGAGGCAGAAGCCGTTTTCAGATCGAGTTTTCCTCCGATCCTTCAATAATAGTATCGAAAGGACAGAGTCAGCTAGCTAACCTTTTAAAATAATAATAATAATAATGCGCATGCGCACAGAATTGCGTTGGGCGTTTACGTTCCGCGTAACTTAGATAGGTCAGGTGGTGCCGCGCGACCGATATATGTTGTCAACATATAATACATATTGCAGATTTGTTTTACAGTACAGACAGCACAATCATCAAAACGATTTAATAACCAGTTGCTTGTCCATTAAGTTCAATAACTTTAGGTATAACCTTTCGTAAATGCCTAATGTATCTTCTACACTTTGATTGATCAACTGTTTGCCAAAAGGCTATGATTCCGTCAATCAGTTCCTGCTTAATCTTTGGCTTCACAACTCGTCTTGTATATTCTTTCAGCTCGTGCCACAGATTTTCGATTGGGTTCAAGTCAGGGGACTCGGCTGGAGTTCGCCACCAATTGATTTGGTTTTCTGCCATCCATGCTTGCGCATAGCGAGACGTATGTTTAGGGTCGTTGTCCATCATTAATCTGTGACCACCAGGGAATAGAGTATTGATTGATGGAACCAGTGCTGTTTTAAGGATTTCTACAAACAGCTCCTGCTTCAAAATTCCCTCAAATATGCATATAGCTGTACGGCCTTTAGAACTGATTCCAGCCCAGACGTGAACCTTTGTGGGATGTTTAGCTCTAATTGATCATGAATATACATAATTAAAGTTATAGCATAAATCAAATTACATCATGTACTATACCTTGGCTTTAATCTTGGTGCCACCCCTATCTTGCGACAACAGAACCTTCTGTGACTCTCTAGCTGGACACTACATTCATCAGTCCAAATGACATTATCAAATAAATCGTTCAAATTTTGTCGCGCCCAATCCAAGCGTTTCTGTTTATTAGCCTGACGGATTAGCTGACAGTATGCGCTGCCTCGAAATGTCCAACCCAGAGACGTTCTGCAACGTAAAATGGTCCTTCGATGAATGTCGTATCCCCTGGAGCGCAATAGATGGTAAAGTTGAAATGCAGTTGTTTCATCGTCCAGCTGCATCTGCTGCTCTACAATTGTTTTTACCGCGCAGGTTATCTTTGATTTCCCGCCAGTCCCTGGCTTCCTACCGATTGTTCCCGTCTCGGAGAATCGCTTTAGAAACTGATGCACACATTTGCGTGAACATGGCAGGTCTTCCCGGTAAAGCATCTTCGCAATTAAAGGCGACTTGTACCCCAGTCTTGAGTAATGGAGAATTCGCTGTTTTTTGTAATTAGAGTACACCATCTTAAGTCACGAAGCGTGGCCTAGGAATAAACAACCTTTTCGTGGTTGTAGTGTACATATAAAACTAAAAGGTGAACTTCATTCACACGTCGTTTCGTTTAAACGAATCGTACAAACTGTACGGAATGTTAATACGGTGTAAACGAAGCATGTATAAACGAAGAATGAACCCGTACACAGTTTAGTTTAAACTTGGTTTAAACTATGTATAAACTACGTGAAAACGATACGATTCATTTCGTAGCACGTAGTTTAGACGATGCGAAATGTAACCTTTATCGCGTCCTCTACTGTATGTGGTGTGACTACCCCCTGGGGATGGCTTGACCGGAAGTGGGCGTTACCGTCACGTGAGCCATACTCTTCCACACAGAATCCACTTATATTGACCTATTTCAGGTACACTTCATATTTGATACACCAATTTGGACGGATCTATGTGGTGTGACTACCCCCTGAGAATGGCGTGACCAGAAGTGGGCGTTACCGTTACTTGAGTCACAGTGTTCCACAGTTCCTGTTGCCTCCCATGAATGCATAAATGTTCAAGAAGAAATTTTCAGACTCTGCCTTCGTTCCTCCTCCTGCCCAGCCAATTTTCTCCAGTTAATAGACGTTTAGTTTGTACATATGATATATTTTTTATGACGTGAATATTTGCTTTCGAACAGTATGGCTGTCACTTAATCCTCGTTGAGTTGGAAATGGAATGGCGGTTCACTAATTTAAAAACGCGCGCTTCGCACAAGTAAACGTGAGAATCTTTTCGACATGCACCTGGATTACCATGTTGTGTTAGTAACAAAATCTCTCACGAGATAACCAATCAGTGCGTGCTGATATTCGATTGTTCATACCTGTAACTATATCGGGGGCGGGGCAGGTAAACATCTCAAGACGTGACTGCATGAGACACCGGTACACGCTGTGGTTACCAAAATATGTACAATTTACATTTATAATCACGTCCTCCATGCAGCTAATGTACATGTCTTGGTGGACGTCATCAACCTGCACTGACGGATCAGAAATAGGCCTAGCCTAGATGCACTACAGATGCATGCATTCTCTAACGGCAGAGCTCCTTCTCTTTGCTGTGATGTTAGTGCTGACATCGGTCTATAACAATACATACATGCATGCGAAGCTACGTGAACAGTTGAAAAGTTATCAGTATAACGCGTAGTAATTATTCGTCTCTCGAACTCAGAAACTAAATTTCGCTCCTCAATACATGTTTTCACTAAAACATCAATCCCTTTCTAATACACAAGCATAAACATTATATGTTTATTGTGTCAATAATCATAGTATATGGTCTGTATATAAATATACATTAGGTGAATCACTATTAACCCATGCATGCATGCAGTTCGAGTCAAATCAGAAGTGAAAGTGATTTGCAGTTGCCTCGATCGATATACCTCTTCTCTTAGAGGTCTTATACTAGAAGATGCACAGCTGAATAAACTGAAGTACACAAACATAAAAAGAACAGCCATATCAAGATAGGATACTGATATATGCATCATATCAGTGCACCTGCCGGAGTGTCACAGCCGGCTATAGTATGTTAAACCTAACTCTAAAGTCTTCAATGCCAGTACATTGCTTATAATAAGAGCGAGTACTCCGGCATGGAGTAGTCAGCTATACTATACATGTATATAGCTAAATACGCCGGTATGTATTGCATGGAATGATTATACAATCTTATACTTTTTATATGCAGTGTACATGAATTTTCAAACCAATTATCTGGGTTTTTATTCATACAAGATGCACTATACGTAAGTTGCGATTGCCTTTTGTGCATCATCATGCAGTTCTACAGTCAGTTAGACAGTATACACCTAGCATGGACAATGATCGATGCATATACATGCATGCATGTGTATATATAAGACACATGCAAGCATGCAGGTAACTGACAAGCACAAATAAAAAATATCATTATACATACTGCATACTACAGACTACTACATGTAGTCAGAAGTCTGTAGTACTATGTACTGTGTGCTCTCTTTTCTGTGGTAGTCCGCTGTAGATGCTCTCTTTACTATACATGTATATACATTGTATAGTAGTCTGTAGTATGTCACTACTGTATGCTCTCTTTCATTCACATGCATGTGGATGAAAGAGAGTCCACATGCAGTGTCATCGTCCGTTCCAATAAAGCAATCTGGTCCCCTGCATATAGCTCTTAGTGTCGCGTCAGGTGTTAATACAATTTTATTATATCGCTTCAGATCCACCTCGCTAGCTAGCTCTTGCCGTAATCATCGTCGTTCCAAAAGGCAATCTGCTCCCCTGCATACAGCTCTTAGAGTCGCGTCAGGTGTTAATACAATTTTATTATATCGCTTCAGATCCGCCTCGCTAGCTCTTGTATGTCAAGTTTATTAATTATTATCGTTTTGATCTCGTGACTATTATTTGGCTGTAGCTTTTGGCGGTTGAAATGGCGACCTTAGAGCTCTTCGATTCTTCATTTAACAGTAAACGAGACAGATTACTACGTCAACTGTAATGAGGTTTGTATTACTCGTGGATTGCCATCGTAGTGCTATTTATTGCGCTATATTATTACTAGAGTCACTTTGGACTGAATCCCGGGAAGCTGAATTTGTGATGCTCCATTTCATACGAGAGAGGCAACAGCATGTAGCTTCACCTGATAGTAAAGCAATGGCCTTTGTTGTGTGCGAATCCAGAGTACACTTCGACTATGTGATCATGAGCCTATGATGCTCACGCCGTCGATGCTCACGCTGCTCTGAATATATAAATTGGCCTACTTGTCGATATTTGCAACGTAAAAGATGCCTCGGACGCTGAGAAAGCTAGGTAAACACAAAACGTGCCGTTAATTATATGCCTTTCGTTCTAATAACAGCGCATGCATGGCTATAGCGGTTCGAGCGCCAATTGGACATGCTAGGTGGTAAGCGAAACATAATTCAACATGCATGTGCCTCTATTTAGGGATGGCTTCGATCTCGAACATGCTACATGTAGGTGAGCGTCCGTTTTGATAACCAATTGTGTTTTGCTTGTTTTTATGCTACTGGTCCTATAGGCGATTTCGCAGAAAATCTGTAAGTTAGCATTGTTATTGTTTCCTAGCCTAATACTAGTGTCATTGCTGTGTCACGCGCTACGACAGAAGTCAGTTCTCTTCCAATCTTGGTGAGTGACTAATACTTTATGTGTAGCGATTGTAACGCACGTCATCCAATGCAATACGCTAGTTCAAAACAATCCTCATTGTGGCCACAGAAGCGCAACATGTTCAGGTTAGTGCTATTCGCGACGTCTCTGCATGTGTTAGTATTGCCTTTTCCCCATACAGCACAAGAGTGTGAATTTATGAGTTAATCGAAGCATAGATATTAGAGGTATCTCTAATATCTATGACTGTGAAGTGACTTTGCTTGATCAAGTGATTTGTTTGCTGTTGTGTTTTTTAAATAATAATAATAATAAACATCGTTTGTATAGTCATTAAATGTGCGATGTTTAGCGGAGTAGGTATACTAGCTACTAAAAGGCGGGGCATTGATATTGTATACGTACCGCTACAGTGTAAGAACGGATTGAAAGACGGGTGAAACGTAATGCATACAAATTAAATACGTAAGCGGACGTACTAACTGCAGGGATCTGTATCCACATCCGTATGCAATCAGTCCACACACGGGGATCGGAAGCCTATGACTGCCGATGTCCGTACTCCTCCGAATACGGATGCACTTACGTAAGCATGCAGTACCGTATTTGCATTAGCGAGTCGCTGTGTATATACTCAAGGGCGATCAATAATTATAAAAAAGCACAAGATGTGACCAAACTCAACTGGAGGCCAGAGTGACATGTCTCTCACGAAGGTCTTTGAATTTATTGCCCATATGTGTCGTTCTCAACTGACAGGCTTAGCAGAAACAGCTTATCCAAGTACATGTACCTTCACAGTGTAAAAGGCATTCTTATACTGTATACGTACTGTATAACATGTGTATTCTTCTGTTATCCACACACCAAACTCAACTGGAGGCCAGAGTGACATGTCTCTCACGAAGGTCTTTGAATTTATTGCCCATATGTGTCGTTCTCAACTGACAGGCTTAGCAGAAACAGCTTATCCAAGTACATGTACCTTCACAGTGTAAAAGGCATTCTTATACTGTATACGTACTGTATAACATGTGTATTCTTCTGTTATCCACACATGTTATACGCTTCAGTATAACATTGCGTATTGAGACGCTATACACAGGTGTGTATAACATGGAAAGTATAACATTGTGTATATTTTATGTACAACATTGTGTATATTTATGTATAACGTTGTGTATATTTATGTATAACATTTTGTAACACGCAGATTGTATTCATATCCTGGATTCATACTCGTCGTTTCCAGGCAACATGATTGAAGTTAAAAAAAATTAACGATAATATTAACTTTGGAAAATTATAAATAAATCAATACAATTGTCAGTGAGACAGACACAGTGAGACTACTGAGTACTGACAGAGTCCACGCAAAGCATCCACGTCGGCAGTTCATCAGGAAAGCGTGAGTCCACTGGACCAGTGGTGACTGGTGAGCCCAATATTCGTTCCTTTCGCGCCGTCCTCGAGGCCTGGTCTGCTCTCTTGTCGAGTGTGTCAAGGAATGCGTTCAGCTCTTCAGATCTCCAATTGGGCCTCTTCCGCCACATCGTTCCTTCGTCTAGCTCTTCTTCCTCGGACAGTGTGCTGGTTTTAGAGAAGCCCATTTGTCCTTTTCTTCAGAAACGTGCGCGGATCGCCGTTCCCATAACTGTTGTTGCGTTGTTCAAGCACAATTAATTATTGTCACTTATATCGTAACTTACTCTTTGTTGCCGTGATCGAATCGCTGATTCAGCTTCACTTGGAATGCGCTTAAGTGTTCGCCTATAGGTCGCGATACCTGCTATACATGCATTGATATGATTATTCGACGGACAATATGAATAGTTACCTTCAATCTCTCCACTGCCAAACTCTCCTTCAAGTTCAATTCTTGACACTACAGTCGCGTTGTGGGGGCTTGATATTCTGGAACCAGGAAGACCAACATGTAAGTTACAGGATTTAGAAAACAGAATGCTTACGCTTCTTGGTACTTCAGCTGATTGCCTTCGTCCATCAAGTTATGAACCTTATGAATTTTACTCTAGATATACATGTAGAAGCACAACTATTGAACATACAGAGGTAAAAATGATGTAAGCAGAATTGTACCTGCAAATTAAAGAAAGTGACGTCCGTCTCTTTCGCCTTTGCTGGCTGTTACTGTACTTCTCAGTTTTGCAACTTCATTCGCCAGAACATCCACTCCCCCTCTCGATGTCGTAGGAGGTATTTCGTTTTGCAATCGCAGATCGACGTCTGGGTCTTGAAGCCGTGACGACCTGCTGTTAGAAAATGTAGACGTACGTGCACCACGGGGCCAGAACCGTAGAAGCTTTGAACTGGTGTTGTAGGTAGTATTTCGCCTTGCTGCCAAGTTCCGACATGATCTTCCTGATCGTTTACCGGGGATCTGCTGTACGATCGCGAACTCTGAGCCACATTTGAACGACGCGGCCCGCACCCATAAAGGTATTGCACTGGCGGCCGAAATTCATTCGCAACACTTCTTTCGTTCAAAATGTTCCTTCGAATACAGTAGCGGCTCACTAATAAGACCACCCCAGGACAATCGGATCTTGTGGTAAAACTCGCCAATACGACCGTTTCGGTCTTACTGGCGAGTTTCCCGCCTTTCGAAATGCGCTTTGATTATAATACTGCAGTAGCAGATAAACAAACGAATCGTAACAAAATAACAGTTGGAAGGATGAACAATTATGCCAAGGATTGTAAAGCAAGCTTAGAGCTGGCTCGTGTGTGTCATAGACATTGCTAACTCCATTAGTACGGGATCGTCGATTTCCCCCGCAATCGAATGCATGGTGGGTACCAACTGTATTAGGAAACCACTTCATTGATCGCCTGTTCAGAGAAAGAAAGGTACACAAAAACGCACCTCCAATATTTATACACTAGTGGTCTTATTAGACGGTGGTCGGATTGGCGAAGTGGTCTTATAATCGGGCGGTTAAGTGGTCTTATTACCGCGTGGTCTGATTAGTGAGCCACTACTGTAGGCCGATATCGATGTTGTGGTACAATGCCCACAGGAGTTCTATTTGGTGATGCCATGAGCGTTGTACGCATGCGCTGGCGCGATTATTTGAATTGTTGTTTTCTTTTTAATTGCTGCAAAATCCGCTTATCACTTCTGTTCGGGATGCACTCAGTTTGTATCACGAGCAACGTATTACAGACACTTAACACCCGGAGTATGTCCTGGTAATGTGAACGAAGACCCAAATGGTGTGCACGAGATATCCGACGATGTTGATGAACGTGATGACACATACATGTACATGTACATGTATACAGATTCTGATCTCCCAACGAGCTTAAAGCGGTTCCTTCAGAGAATGAAAGCAAATCGCCAGCTTGCGACGACGATGATGATGATGAAATTGAACTATATAATAGCGGATGGTTTTGATTCTGAATAAAATGTAGGTGTGCTATATATCTCCAATAGAACTTATCACTTTGACTATGGAGAAGATTGCGTTTATATTGTATGCCCAATGACCTTTGTGATTTAGTCTTGTGTAATGCACCTATTATATATAAGGTTTATTTGTACAGTAGAGGACGCGATAAAGGTTACATTTCGTCCCTACAAAACGGGGAAAAAACGCATCGTTTGAACTAAGAACAAACGAGCTGTAAACTAAGTAGAAACGACCGGATGAACGATTTCGTATTCCGTTTAAACGATTTGAATTTTCAAATACCGTTTAAACGATTTCACAATGAACATCGTTTCGTCTAAACGAAACGCCTTTAACCGCAAAAGGTTAAGAATCTGTTTCTAATAATTATTTATGATGTACGGTTTAAACATCCTGAGTGAATTACAGGCCTGAGGCGGTAGGCTTATACACGGTACGCCTGCTTGGTACGCCCTTGTAGAAGACTCCAGGTAAATTACATTTACATCCTGAGTCGATCAAGCCGAAATCATATCGCTGCAGATTGAATACAGGGATATTTCTACAGTCACTGTGGATTGTTATGCTGATTATTGATAATTAATTTTTTCCTTCTCAGCGACGGTAGTGCTGACCCTGGCTAACGGGCTTTCGTTCATCGATCCTCGACCTGTCCTACACGTGGTAGGTTCAGAATACCGCCGCTGCTTCGACCGCTCCATTTACCAACCTTCGTCAGAGCTAGCTAGTGGCATATGGGTCGTGGGCGGAGGGTGTGCAACGATTAGAATCGGACGAGATGCTGGATTTCGTGAAAGCATCCCTTGGAGGTAAGGGTCCACAGAGATGAAGGTATCGTTTTTATACAGGGTTATTGCTTGCGATTTGATATGCAGGTACATGAATGATAAGTACCCGGAATATGTATGCCTATCATATCGATGATAATACCAGTAATATCTGAATTTAAATTTAAAAAAAAAAAAACAAAAAACATACGTGTACGTCTGGCTGTTGTTCTCTCCATTGTAGCTTTGGCTTCGTTTGCATACCTGGCCATTTTCGATATTGGAAGGTCAATGGTATGTGTGTGTATGTGTTCATGTGTGTGTTGCACATCTAAGCGTGATTCATATATGCTACACACATACACGCATACATACACACATGGCGCAACACAGCCTTTACCAAACGTCAAAGTATCTTATACATTGTTCAAGGAAGGACATATAAGCACATTTCAATTGCAGCAAATACTTGTTGCCTTCGTGTGATGGTGCTTTTGTTATTGCAGTTGTATTAGACATGGCTGTCCAATGTGTTGCATTTGGGTTTTTTAAAACAGGTTTTATTGTAATACATGTAGATATCTGAAAGGCTCTCAGCGCAGAAACACACACAAGTGCAAACAAGTTTCATTATGATAGAGGCATGTGGCACTGGTGAAACCTAAGTTATTCTAACACCTGTGTGTGCATCTGCCCTACATAGTGAGCCCCTTATCTGCAGGCCACACCTCCTAGGAAGGAGCCCCTAACATGTGACTCTAAACACTCGGGGATTGTGAATGACGTCAACAGAAAGACTGTGTTCAGGCTATTGGGCAGGCCTGCAAGAGGGCAAGAGAAAGGAAAAGAAAGAATACCAGTGAAGGACATATCTGACTTATTTTCTGAAACTTTTTTTTTTCTCATGTGCATCTCTTATTGCAATTATGAATGTTGACTGTCAGTAGAAGAGGAAGCTAGATATCAACCTATAGTGAAAACCACACATCTCTCAGTGCCATGACCACTTGCTCAGTGTGCTGATACACTAGGCCAACAGCTATGCATGGTTTTACATAAGTGCCATTGGTACAGAATGTGTCACACAGGCAAAGTTGGTCCCCAGGCCTTTCAGGAGGAAGCTAGAAATCAACCTATGGTGAAAACCACACATCTCTCAGTGCCATGACCACTTGCTCAGTGTGCTGATACACTAGGCCAACAGCTATGCATGATTTTACACAAGTGCCATTGGTACAGAATGTGTCACACAGGCAAAGTTGGTCCCCAGGCCTTTCAGGAGGAAGCTAGAAATCAACCTATGGTGAAAATCACACATCTCTCAGTGCCATGACCACTTGCTCAGTGTGCTGATACACTAGGCCAACAGCTATGCATGGTTTTACATAAATGCCATTGGTACAGAATGTGTCACACAGGCAAAGTTGGTCCCCAGGCCTTTCTGGAGGAAGCTAGAAATCAACCTATGGTGAAAACCACACATCTCTCAGTGCCATGACCACTTGCTCAGTGTGCTGCTGATACACTAGGCCAACAGCTATGCATGGTTTTACACAAGTGCCATTGGTACAGAATGTGTCACACAGGCAAAGTTGGTCCCCAGGCCTTTCTGGAGGAAGCTAGAAATCAACCTATGGTGAAAACCACACATCTCTCAGTGCCATGACCACTTGCTCAGTGTGCTGATACACTAGGCCAACAGCTATGCATGGTTTTACACAAGTGCCATTGGTACAGAATGTGTCACACAGGCAAAGTTGGTCCCCAGGCCTTTCTGGAGGAAGCTAGAAATCAACCTATGGTGAAAACCACACATCTCTCAGTGCCATGACCACTTGCTCAGTGTGCTGATACACTAGGCCAACAGCTATGCATGGTTTTACACAAGTGCCATTGGTACAGAATGTGTCACACAGGCAAAGTTGGTCCCCAGGCCTTTCTGGAGGAAGCTAGAAATCAACCTATGGTGAAAACCACACATCTCTCAGTGCCATGACCACTTGCTCAGTGTGCTGATACACTAGGCCAACAGCTATGCATGGTTTTACACAAGTGCCATTGGTACAGAATGTGTCACACAGGCAAAGTTGGTCCCCAGGCCTTTCAGGAGGAAGCTAGAAATCAACCTATGGTGAAAACCACACATCTCTCAGTGCCATGCCCACTTGCTCAGTGTGCTGATACACTAGGCCAACAGCTATGCATGGTTTTACACAAGTGCCATTGGTACAGAATGTGTCACACAGGCAAAGTTGGTCCCCAGGCCTTTCTGGAGGAAGCTAGAAATCAACCTATGGTGAAAACCACACATCTCTCAGTGCCATGCCCACTTGCTCAGTGTGCTGATACACTAGGCCAACAGCTATGCATGGTTTTACACAAGTGCCATTGGTACAGAATGTGTCACACAGGCAAAGTTGGTCCCCAGGCCTTTCTGGAGGAAGCTAGAAATCAACCTATGGTGAAAACCACACATCTCTCAGTGCCATGACCACTTGCTCAGTGTGCTGATACACTAGGCCAACAGCTATGCATGGTTTTACACAAGTGCCATTGGTACAGAATGTGTCACACAGGCAAAGTTGGTCCCCAGGCCTTTCTGGAGGAAGCTAGAAATCAACCTATGGTGAAAACCACACATCTCTCAGTGCCATGACCACTTGCTCAGTGTGCTGATACACTAGGCCAACAGCTATGCATGGTTTTACACAAGTGCCATTGGTACAGAATGTGTCACACAGGCAAAGTTGGTCCCCAGGCCTTTCTGGAGGAAGCTAGAAATCAACCTATGGTGAAAACCACACATCTCTCAGTGCCATGACCACTTGCTCAGTGTGCTGATACACTAGGCCAACAGCTATGCATGGTTTTACACAAGTGCCATTGGTACAGAATGTGTCACACAGGCAAAGTTGGTCCCCAGGCCTTTCAGGAGGAAGCTAGAAATCAACCTATGGTGAAAACCACACATCTCTCAGTGCCATGCCCACTTGCTCAGTGTGCTGATACACTAGGCCAACAGCTATGCATGGTTTTACACAAGTGCCATTGGTACAGAATGTGTCACACAGGCAAAGTTGGTCCCCAGGCCTTTCTGGAGGAAGCTAGAAATCAACCTATGGTGAAAACCACACATCTCTCAGTGCCATGACCACTTGCTCAGTGTGCTGATACACTAGGCCAACAGCTATGCATGGTTTTACACAAGTGCCATTGGTACAGAATGTGTCACACAGGCAAAGTTGGTCCCCAGGCCTTTCAGGAGGAAGCTAGAAATCAACCTATGGTGAAAACCACACATCTCTCAGTGCCATGACCACTTGCTCAGTGTGCTGATACACTAGGCCAACAGCTATGCATGGTTTTACACAAGTGCCATTGGTACAGAATGTGTCACACAGGCAAAGTTGGTCCCCAGGCCTTTCAGGAGGAAGCTAGAAATCAACCTATGGTGAAAACCACACATCTCTCAGTGCCATGCCCACTTGCTCAGTGTGCTGATACACTAGGCCAACAGCTATGCATGGTTTTACACAAGTGCCATTGGTACAGAATGTGTCACACAGGCAAAGTTGGTCCCCAGGCCTTTCTGGAGGAAGCTAGAAATCAACCTATGGTGAAAACCACACATCTCTCAGTGCCATGACCACTTGCTCAGTGTGCTGATACACTAGGCCAACAGCTATGCATGGTTTTACACAAGTGCCATTGGTACAGAATGTGTCACACAGGCAAAGTTGGTCCCCAGGCCTTTCAGGAGGAAGCTAGAAATCAACCTATGGTGAAAACCACACATCTCTCAGTGCCATGACCACTTGCTCAGTGTGCTGATACACTAGGCCAACAGCTATGCATGGTTTTACACAAGTGCCATTGGTACAGAATGTGTCACACAGGCAAAGTTGGTCCCCAGGCCTTTCAGGAGGAAGCTAGAAATCAACCTATGGTGAAAACCACACATCTCTCAGTGCCATGACCACTTGCTCAGTGTGCTGATACACTAGGCCAACAGCTATGCATGGTTTTACACAAGTGCCATTGGTACAGAATGTGTCACACAGGCAAAGTTGGTCCCCAGGCCTTTCAGGAGGAAGCTAGAAATCAACCTATGGTGAAAATCACACATCTCTCAGTGCCATGACCACTTGCTCAGTGTGCTGATACACTAGGCCAACAGCTATGCATGGTTTTACACAAGTGCCATTGGTACAGAATGTGTCACACAGGCAAAGTTGGTCCCCAGGCCTTTCAGGAGGAAGCTAGAAATCAACCTATGGTGAAAACCACACATCTCTCAGTGCCATGACCACTTGCTCAGTGTGCTGATACACTAGGCCAACAGCTATGCATGGTTTTACACAAGTGCCATTGGTACAGAATGTGTCACACAGGCAAAGTTGGTCCCCAGGCCTTTCTGGAGGAAGCTAGAAATCAACCTATGGTGAAAACCACACATCTCTCAGTGCCATGACCACTTGCTCAGTGTGCTGATACACTAGGCCAACAGCTATGCATGGTTTTACACAAGTGCCATTGGTACAGAATGTGTCACACAGGCAAAGTTGGTCCCCAGGCCTTTCAGGAGGAAGCTAGAAATCAACCTATGGTGAAAACCACACATCTCTCAGTGCCATGCCCACTTGCTCAGTGTGCTGATACACTAGGCCAACAGCTATGCATGGTTTTACACAAGTGCCATTGGTACAGAATGTGTCACACAGGCAAAGTTGGTCCCCAGGCCTTTCTGGAGGAAGCTAGAAATCAACCTATGGTGAAAACCACACATCTCTCAGTGCCATGCCCACTTGCTCAGTGTGCTGATACACTAGGCCAACAGCTATGCATGGTTTTACACAAGTGCCATTGGTACAGAATGTGTCACACAGGCAAAGTTGGTCCCCAGGCCTTTCTGGAGGAAGCTAGAAATCAACCTATGGTGAAAACCACACATCTCTCAGTGCCATGACCACTTGCTCAGTGTGCTGATACACTAGGCCAACAGCTATGCATGGTTTTACACAAGTGCCATTGGTACAGAATGTGTCACACAGGCAAAGTTGGTCCCCAGGCCTTTCTGGAGGAAGCTAGAAATCAACCTATGGTGAAAACCACACATCTCTCAGTGCCATGACCACTTGCTCAGTGTGCTGATACACTAGGCCAACAGCTATGCATGGTTTTACACAAGTGCCATTGGTACAGAATGTGTCACACAGGCAAAATTGGTCCCCAGACCTTTCTGGAGGAAGCTAGAAATCAACCTATGGTGAAAACCACACATCTCTCAGTGCCATGACCACTTACACAGTGTGCTGATACACTAGGCCAACAGCTATGCATGGTTTTACATATATAAGTATCATTGAGTAAAGAATGTAAGAATTCAGTAACACGCATCTCAATTTACTGTTGCCTGGCCAACTTTGCAAATAGGCTTTGTGGTCGCATGCTTTTACTTGTTTCCTTGCTTTTCCACCACCCATCCTACACCCTACAATTCAAATCACTTTATCGATAGAAATATGCAGCAACGTAATATTGTCAAAGCTTGCTAGTAATAGTATTACGATCGCGCATGCGCTGATATTGCGTTGAAGATTTCTTGAAACGTACCAACGATGTCTTTGACATTGAGGCAAAGAAAAAATTGACCGAACAACAAAGTGAGTTTATCAATAATACACGCAATGATACTTGTGTACGTGCATGCTACCAACATAGGAACATATGCCTTGGTGCTGTGGCCTGAAGAGGACTCTGTAAGCATAGTTCCATTGGACACTGTAGTATCCAGCAATGGACATGAGTGTATTGTTCAAAACGGAAGACGTCAGCATACTGGGCTCTTAGCAGCTAAGGGTAGGTACACGTGTGTCAGGAACAGGTGGAAATGAATGGATTTCAAATGTTTAAAAAAATTATTAATGATTATTGCAATGCAAATCGCTATGTCTGTCTGTCTAAATACATGTGAATGTCTTATGACTGATAGGAAGTTTGAGTGAAATGGAACGTCTTGAAGGGCTGTATGAAGAGGAAAAGTGGACTCCATTTGGTGAAACAAATACTGAATCTGGAGAGGCATCTGCTGCATTAAAAGAACCAGCTCTTGGCACCAATTATGCCACCTCTGAATCTGAGTGTACACCAACAACTGGTCCAAAAAGGACACAAAAACCAGACACAAAGGCTAAACAGGCAAAAGCATCAGAGAAACCATCTGGAGTGGCACAGGTACCTGCAAAAAAAAAAAGCAACAAGTACCAAGAAAACAAAACCAGATGGTATTGTCCATTGTTGTTTTGTGTAATTACTTTGACTTTAATAAAAATTTATAGGTACCGTTCTATATGTGGGTGCACTCGAAACTACAGCCCAGGTTTCTCCAAATACTCAGGTAGGTAATTGTCTTTGAATTTGTTATTCTTCGTCTTAAATACTTTTGATACATATTTCATCCACGCTAAAATTTAATGTTGCACTATATACTGCATTGTTTTTCCAAAGAACGTTCGTCCAGAAATTACCTCTGAACAAATACTTGCACTACTGCACTTGTGTGCCTCCAGTCAGGTATGGTATATACATTATGCTGTACCTATTATAATTGTTATGTCTTTGTTTTGCAACAGAATGCACCTTCACCCATTATTACTGCAGAGCAAATACATCAAATCATTCAATTGTCAGCCTCAAGTCAGGTAGTATCATGACATGCATGCATCAAGTTGCATATTGTGATCATCCTTTCCATCAGAAAACGATCTCTGCTTTGCCTGTCTCTAGTCAGGTACTGATTGTGAAGTGTACACAGAGCCATGTTTATAACCACAGGTCTTGCCACAACAGCATACTATTTTACCAGCTGCTGCTAAAGAGGGGACTGTCTCTGAATTGCCTACTCATAGTCAGGTATTTTGTATTTGCACATTAACCTCTTCTTCTATTCTTTAATTTTCAGCCATCCCTTCTTGCACCTTCTGTTGCCCATCAGAGCTCTGTTTTGCCTCTCCCTAGTCAGGTAATGATTGTCAAGTATACACACAGCCATGTTTATAACCACAGGTCTTGCCACAACAGCATACTATTTTACCAGCTGCTGCTAAAGAGGGGACTGTCTCTGAATTGCCTACTCATAGTCAGGTATTTTGTATTTGCACATTAACCTCTACTTCTATTCTTTAATTTTCAGCCATCCCTTCTTGCACCTTCTGTTGCCCATCAGAGCTTAGTTTTGCCTCTCTCTAGTCAGGTAGTGATTGTGAAGTATACACAGAGCCATGTTTATAACCACAGGTCTTGCCACAACAGCATACCATTTTACCAGCTGCTGCTACAGAGGGGACTGCCTCTGGATTGCCTACTCATAGTCAGGTATTTTGTATTTGCACATTAACCTCTACTTCTATTCTTTAATTTTCAGCCATCCCTTCTTGCACCTTCTGTTGCCCATCAGAGCTCTATTTTGCCTCTCCCTAGTCAGGTAGTGATTGTGAAGTATACACAGAGCCATGTTTATAACCACAGGTCTTGCCACAACAGCATACCTTTTTACCAGCAGCTGCTATAGAGGGGACTGCCTCTGGATTGCTGTATCACAGCCAGGTATATTAAATGTGAATCAGTGCAGCCATTCATTGCTGCTTTGCCATTTCTTACAGCCATCATATACAGATGTGGATTTCTTAACTGACTTAGACACAAACATGGCCTACATACCTCGTAAGCCCAATTCAATTGTTCACCGTTTTACAATGATACTATTGGCATCCCATTTTAATTTGCTGCTAAATACAGGTGAGCTTCAAATGGAAATTGAGATTGTCAATCTTAAAGAAATGGTTCAAACGATGCAGAGCCAAATAAACGAACTAAAATATAGTCATACTGAAATAATGAAAACAATACGTTTCAATATACCCAACACGGAAGCACATTTTAATAACTGTGGTGTCACAAATATGCCTTCCTGCACTAGCATACCTGCAGCTACCCAAGCACCATCAACACCATCAGGTAAAATCATCAAGCATAATATGAATTTGGGTGCTTATCATTGGCTCTTAGGTGCACCTGCATCAAGTAGGCCAACTGCCCCAGTGCGGCTTACAATTTCAGATGACCATGTTATCAAAACGTTGCCATCAAGTGAAATTGATAAAGCCCATTTGAAGTCTGCCATGGAGGTGATAAAATGTAATAATAAGCTATGTGTTCCAGCCAAGGTCAGCACTTTAGCTGTCAAGCTGGCTAGAGATGCTTTCTATGGTGATGATGTGCTATCAAAGTGTACTGTGGCAGGAGAGAGAGAGTTTTTTGCATTACCTGTGGAAGAGCTAAAGGAGTTAAAAACTTTAGTATTCCAGCAATGCATGGGTTTAACATCAACCGAATTTGAAGCTGTGTGGAAAGACTGTGTTCAGGCTATTGGGCAGGCCTGCAAGAGGGCAAGAGAAAGGAAAAGAAAGAATACCAGTGAAGGACATGTCTGACTGCTTTTCTGATACATAATTTTTTTGGCTGCATTGTTATGCTGTATTAGTATCATACCTTTGATTGCAGTGAGGCAACTACACTGATGTAAGGTCACAACAGCATGCAAATTTATAGAAACATAGAATAAAATAAAAATACAATTATTAATGAATATTAAAAATTGTCCAGAGCAGCAAGTTTCTTAATAAGATGCTGTTGGATATAAGTATTGATAGTAACGAAACATTATTAGCACACATCAGTTGGGAGTGGGGCCCTGAGGACAGGATCAATTATAGGAACCATCATCAAGTACCCTTAACATATAATATTATAGCGCATACAGACATACCAAAAATCCTGTAGGTTGATTCACTGTTTCTTGGGCTGGGATACTTTGCAGCACTAGAAATACATACATATGTACATTGCATATACTTTTTTTTAAGTGTGATGAGGGTTTGAGGTAGGCGTAAGGTGACTCAAGTCATGGTATGAGAGATTGTGCATTTCAATAATAACAAAGGGCTAGCCCCCATTCCAAATGATCACTATATGCACAGTGCACAGATCTATTTAAGACCAGATCTCGACCTTCAAATACCTAGCACCATGTCATACCTTAGGGTCAAAATGTTGAAAGAAGGGAGAGTTGAGGTGAGATAGAGAATGGGAGGGAGGGGGATGGGAGGGGTGGGAGGAGGGCACGCACACATTGAGATCAACAATCCACTTCCCACCTATACACAATTACCTACTTATCCAGGTACCAAAACACCCCTCCCATATACCACAGGCACACTATGTCCACATACATGTATATGCACAGGTACCATCCCCATGGCAGAGAGACATGTGTGTGGAGTGGGACGCAACAAGAGGGAGACAAGGTTTACCGGGTAAGAGAGGAGTGGGGAGGGGAGACAAGACATGCAACACACACCCCAACAGGTCAACACACATATATCACACCTATACTCATGTATTAAACACATGCACCACACTCCTACACACTGCTGTGCACCACACACAACGATACAACACACATATACATATCACAACTACACTCGTGTACCGGTACCACACACGGCTGGCTGGGTCACGTGGGGAGAGGCAGAAGCCGTTTTCAGATCGAGTTTTCCTCCGATCCTTCAATAATAGTATCGAAAGGACAGAGTCAGCTAGCTAACCTTTTAAAATAATAATAATAATAATGCGCATGCGCACAGAATTGCGTTGGGCGTTTACGTTCCGCGTAACTTAGATAGGTCAGGTGGTGCCGCGCGACCGATATATGTTGTCAACATATAATACATATTGCAGATTTGTTTTACAGTACAGACAGCACAATCATCAAAACGATTTAATAACCAGTTGCTTGTCCATTAAGTTCAATAACTTTAGGTATAACCTTTCGTAAATGCCTAATGTATCTTCTACACTTTGATTGATCAACTGTTTGCCAAAAGGCTATGATTCCGTCAATCAGTTCCTGCTTAATCTTTGGCTTCACAACTCGTCTTGTATATTCTTTCAGCTCGTGCCACAGATTTTCGATTGGGTTCAAGTCAGGGGACTCGGCTGGAGTTCGCCACCAATTGATTTGGTTTTCTGCCATCCATGCTTGCGCATAGCGAGACGTATGTTTAGGGTCGTTGTCCATCATTAATCTGTGACCACCAGGGAATAGAGTATTGATTGATGGAACCAGTGCTGTTTTAAGGATTTCTACAAACAGCTCCTGCTTCAAAATTCCCTCAAATATGCATATAGCTGTACGGCCTTTAGAACTGATTCCAGCCCAGACGTGAACCTTTGTGGGATGTTTAGCTCTAATTGATCATGAATATACATAATTAAAGTTATAGCATAAATCAAATTACATCATGTACTATACCTTGGCTTTAATCTTGGTGCCACCCCTATCTTGCGACAACAGAACCTTCTGTGACTCTCTAGCTGGACACTACATTCATCAGTCCAAATGACATTATCAAATAAATCGTTCAAATTTTGTCGCGCCCAATCCAAGCGTTTCTGTTTATTAGCCTGACGGATTAGCTGACAGTATGCGCTGCCTCGAAATGTCCAACCCAGAGACGTTCTGCAACGTAAAATGGTCCTTCGATGAATGTCGTATCCCCTGGAGCGCAATAGATGGTAAAGTTGAAATGCAGTTGTTTCATCGTCCAGCTGCATCTGCTGCTCTACAATTGTTTTTACCGCGCAGGTTATCTTTGATTTCCCGCCAGTCCCTGGCTTCCTACCGATTGTTCCCGTCTCGGAGAATCGCTTTAGAAACTGATGCACACATTTGCGTGAACATGGCAGGTCTTCCCGGTAAAGCATCTTCGCAATTAAAGGCGACTTGTACCCCAGTCTTGAGTAATGGAGAATTCGCTGTTTTTTGTAATTAGAGTACACCATCTTAAGTCACGAAGCGTGGCCTAGGAATAAACAACCTTTTCGTGGTTGTAGTGTACATATAAAACTAAAAGGTGAACTTCATTCACACGTCGTTTCGTTTAAACGAATCGTACAAACTGTACGGAATGTTAATACGGTGTAAACGAAGCATGTATAAACGAAGAATGAACCCGTACACAGTTTAGTTTAAACTTGGTTTAAACTATGTATAAACTACGTGAAAACGATACGATTCATTTCGTAGCACGTAGTTTAGACGATGCGAAATGTAACCTTTATCGCGTCCTCTACTGTATGTGAAGCACATGAAGTGAAGTAAATGGTGCGCATTGATTGAACTGAATGCACATGCATCATGATGCTTATAGGTAATGCATGCAGTCAGCAACATTTTCATCAAGAATTTAATTGCTTGAAAGTAATAAATATGTACACATGCATGATATGCATATGCATCACAGCCGCAGTTCATTATACATGTATATTCTGGCCATACCACAAGCACGTTTAAAATATCAGTCAGGAAACGCCTAAAGCAGCATATGCATGTGTTCGTTGGCGTCCTCAGGTATACTAACATGCGTATAACTTTAACCATAATTTGGCAGGCAATATAGCTTGGGATGTGCATGCGGCCAATCGCGATCGATCGCTAGCTTGATTGTCCAGGCAGAATACAAACACTTAATTCACATTATTGAGTAATTAAATGGTACCATAGGACGTGTCTTCTTATGTGTGCTCGTACTTTGTTATGATGCCCCGCCCCTCCTAGTTCATAAGGAGCACGTATATCCCAAAATTCATACATCAAATAAATAAATTGATGATAATAATTGCATTATAATATTACATGCACAGGCAGTTATAAATTACAGGAACCGTTTTCAGAAATCTGAAGGTAGTAAAGAAAATAATTAATCAATAAATCATACACATTGTTTAGATACAGACATGGGGAATGTCCCTCAGCAGTGACTCCATTGTACGCTGGAACATGGCACCACACCAAACAGTAGGCTGTAGTAACTGGTACTTGAACAACCCTAGATGAGTGTTGGTGGTGACATACTGTTTAGAATCTTCATCCAACTCTAACTGCTGATATACGTTTGCTAAATCCTGCTTTGAGAACACCCCTTCCAATGGATTCCAGCAAATCTTCAACACAGGGTAACAGGCATGACTCGGCACTTGCCACACAGTTTACCGTTAACTTGTAGTCCCCACATATATGTAAACTGCCGTCTCGCTTGACCTAGGGAACGATTGGAGCAGCCCACTCCGAGAACCGTGGACACACCCATCGAGGTGTCTGATGACCTAATGGGCTGACATTGCTGCCAACCAAGAAGCTTGTAGGATATGTACTGTAAGGGAAATTGTTATTAGTGCCAGTGTCCATACGTATGTGTAAGTACATACTTACTACAATTCTAATTGCTGTCTCACCTCATGTGCACATGCCCATCAATCAAAGTCACATGACTGTTTGCAGACCCAATGACCTGGACACTGGCAAGCTTGTAGGATATGTACTGTCAGGGAAATTGTTATTAGTGCCAGCGTCCATACGTATGTGTAAGTACACACTTACTACAATTCTAAATGTTGCCTCACATCATGTGCACATGCCCATCAATCAAAGTCACATGACTGTTTGCAGACCCAATGGCCTAACAACTGGCAAGCTTGGAATGGGCGTGTTTCCTCAGTTTATTAACTCCATTGTAGCTACGGTTTTGAGATAATATCGTTAGAAAACGCTCTACTGTCTAGTCTTCACTTGAACCTCATATAGATATTAATTGTCTCAGGTACTAATAATAGCTTGCTTGGCACAGCACTCAATGAATTTGTTTTGAATTTCAGGTCGCGTGTTCAGCGTCTGCTCATATATTTTACACTACAATGTACGTAAAATTACATAGTCAGGTTACATGAATGTATTTTAATCATTTGAAGCTAAACTATATCTTAGTTGAAAGTTAGTAGTGCTGTTCATAGGCTCAGCAGTTTCCTCTCTATATGTGTGACCAAATGTGTTGCTGTTCAGCTTTCTGTGCCTCCCGTCCTTGTGCCGGAGTTTCCTACAGAATACAGGTAGTCGAACCACAGAGATGTGGACTATTAGGGTCACACCAGAAGCAATAGTCCACAGAGCAATAAACACACATGCAGTAATAACTAGTCCATTATTAGGTGTTGGGGTTATGAATGAATAGTAGACATCATGCATATACTGAAACAGGTAGTATGAAGATGAAGAACAGTATTGGAAAGGCAGCCAATGGAAGGAGCTGTTTAAGAGCATTCCGATACTGGTCATCGTCAGTGATTACTTCATACTTTAATCTCCAACACACACTATAAGCCAGCTTTATCACCATGACAACCATGGCAATTGATGATGCTAATAGAATAGCAATTGCTGGACCATCCCATAGAGCAACTGTTTCAATCACAGCATCAATAAGATAAGTACCATTAAAATATGCAGGTAAGTAGCATCCATCAACGAGGCTATATCCATAAGAGTGGGTTATCAGAGGTACAGAAGCTATCACCGCTGGTACCAGTAGTGAGGTCACAACGTACAACACTTCTAGCTTCTTCAGGTTCTTGTGGAGTACCGCAAAACAGAAGAGATGAAAGGTTACCCACATAGTAAAGAGCAGCTTCATCCACGAAGAATAAATGGAAAACCATCCAATAGCGATGCACACACGATCATGGATTATTGCGGTAGTCGACCATAAGTACTTGCAGCAATTTTACAGTGGCATAAACTAACGCAGCCAACACCTGGTAGAGAGCCAATCGATAGACGAATATCTTGTGTAGCTTGAGAGCAAACACCAAGATGGCTGCCAGTAGGCACACGAGTACAGATACACCGTTCGCTACATCAAAGATGACATCAGTATATAGCGGAGTATCACTGGATGAATTCATCGGGTCTGTTTATTCTATTATCTTATTCTATGATTCCATCCAATATAACTCATTGCTTGTAATATTAGTTGTAAATCCACATGACGTCACGTTTATATGAGGCTGGTTTATAATTAAATATTACGGTCTATCTAAAATAATAATGTACAGTACTCCACATTGCAGACATCCTATGTTTCTAAGCTCTGTTGTATGCTGGCGAAGAAGCTGTTATGTACGAAGTATTGGACAAAGAAAAGGACCAGTTTTGCTGGCATATGGTAGATGATGATATGTTACTAACTAATTATGAAGAGCGAGCGATTTAATGGAAATGCGTTAAATTGCACGGAGATACAGAGTTACACATGCTATTAGCTTCCAAATTTTAGTTTTGCTTCTTGAAAGTATTTTAGCTGTGATCATGATCGGATTTTCACATCCAGCCACCATTTCTACACAACAACGAGCAATTAATTAAGCAAAAACAAAGAATGGTGAAAGATAAAAAGTATTCAGTACTTCCACAATTAAGGTACGACATCTCCAACATGCATGAAGAGATTGTCCCTGGTCCACTTTTCTGTACAGTATGAGACAAGTCAATAGTAGCTGCATGGCAAGAGCATTGGATCAAACACTTCTTCAGGAGACACCAAATGAGAAGCAGCAAGTACACCAATCATCTGTCGAAGAATATCCCACACTATTGGTGTCAAGGCCACAGGAGCTTCACTCTTCTGTCGGTACTCGTTTCAATGTATGCTGAAATGGTGGCTTACAGCTTAAAGATCTAGTGGCAATAAGGAGCCCACTGGACCACTGGTGTTGTTGCAATCTCTTCACTTATAAACTCGATGCACTCCAGTCTGTGCAATCCCATGCTGTGTGTGGCTTTTCCACACTAAGGTCCATTTCAGCAAGTTCCATGATGTCAAGAATGTCTTCTGACAGTAGCTCTGATCTTGTTCAAGTATCTTGTATACTCTTGATTATCACATAGGGATTGCTTGACTGTAAGAAATGCGTAACGATCTTGGCAACTTTAGCAAGTAAATCTCTGATATCAGGGATCTTACTTTCGGCACCACTTATACCTGTAACCCACCTTACAGCTGTATTCAGCCTGTGGCAAACACAGCTCTGTGCATCAATGCCCAATTTCTTCATTGCATTTACGCCATTGCCAGACTCATCAAGAGCACACACAGAAATATAATTTTGGATTATCTTGTGTGGGATGAAATGCTTCACCTCAATGTCATCTGCTTTGTCCATACCATCGAATCGATTCATACCAAGCCATACCATCTTGGTTATGTGCAATAAAAGGATTTACTCGTTAGGTGGCTTTGCTTTCCGGCACTTTTTTGCTGCATTGATACATAGTAGATCCTCTGCAAGATATATTACATTTAAAACCTTGCATGGATGGACTCAGCTCCTTGCTTTCCAAGAAGGTCACTTTGGCAAACCCTGCATGGGAATGCCTTGATGAAATGCATCTTCAGTGGTACTAAAAATAGATTTGACAAGATGTCTGGTAAAGATGTTGCATGTTCTCGAATGGTGATATGTGTACCTAGTGATGTCACAATTACATACTCCAGTAGTGTAGTGCACTTCTCTTGTGCTACTGTAACCATTAATGTACACAATGTATTATATTTGATGGCTAGTATGCATCAGGTTTGGTCTATACTTGAGTGCCTTATATAGTTACATCACTAAAGTATTGTTGATGTTTGGTCTTAAATGTCTGATAAAGGGTGCATCATGATGTTTGAAGCCCTTATCAGTGGCTCTGGTGGTTTTTGACTGTTTCATTCCTCTGTAAGTATTTTTAGAGTAGACATATTGGAATCTTACCATTGCATCATGTAGCATCCCGCTTTTTTTCAACCAGTTTGATCATTTCTATGGTGAAAGACTCGTACTCCCCAGCCAACTACATATATAAGCATCTCCTCCAGTCTTACCAGTTCACCCTTGCCCTCTGCATAACACAGTGCCTTCATAATCTGCAAGCAAATCTGCACAGATTTCAAGCTAAAAGCTGGATGTGCTGATTGTGGCCATGGGTACAAGGACCAGCTGTGGTTCACAGTTATGACAAACCTTCCACTAAGAGCCTAAAGATCTTCATGAAGATCCCATGGGTCATGTGGAGCCCAGGTATCCATCCTATATATATTAACAGTGTAGCAATTTCCATATTCCGTCTAATGCATGGCACATCTGCATACACCTCCAGCAGCCATGAAGAACTTATGGTTATAGATGTGATGGTTTCCAGTGTTGTCAGTTCCTGGAAAGGCTCCTATACAGTTGATCCTTATCTATTTCTGGTCAGCTATGGGATCGACATTAGGTGAGCTATGTGGTGGTAAAACCCTTTAATGAGGGTAATTATTTTATCATTTGTTGATGCGCGACCTTTTGGATATGCCTGTGTGTGCTTGATACTTCTCTTTGGTTGATATCTGCCTTGTTGACTATAAGCACATCATGTAAGCTTTTGTCATGTGTTTTCCGGCCATTGACACACATTTGTCGAGCTGTAAAATTAATATGCTTTAGCTCTGCCCATATTTGTACAAATGCACAACAATAGGGGTGTGGATGTTGGTAGAGGCAATGCTGAAGACGCTACTGATTCAGATCAGTGTTCAGAAAATTCGGTACACTTATATGATGGCCTTTTTCACATTCCTGTAGCCATCGAAAGGCTTCCGCACACTCTACAGCGTTGCTGGACCTTATAGCTGTGCTGATCGATTCAACCACTGTGACCGGATTGTAAAAAACTAAGCCCTATGCCGATTATTCATAAAGAACACATTTCGTGATTTGTATGTTGAAAGAAAAAAATGTGGCACGTCTTAAACTACGAGTGTACCTATTGTAATGCTTCTTCTCGATGATGCTACGTCCTGACCTTGTTGGGAATATGCTGGCGTCCGCCTCATTGGTTTGAACTGACCCCCTTCCCTACGGCCATGGTGTAAAGGTAGGATGAGTATTTAAAGGAAACGCAACAAAGCGCTTGGGATATACTTAATTATGATGAACGTCAAGATCAAAGAACCATGTTTTGCACATATTTGACCTAAATGATGGCTCGCTCGGCAAAAAGTACCATTGAATCAATGATAATGAGGTGTGGATTCCATTTACGGTATTGTTCTTTGCATAAATTACTATGTTATATTTATAGCTTCTCAGGCTATAAATAGTGTCTCCTACTTTACTACACTCCCACAAACCAAGAGTTTTTACGCAGCCAGTACCTGCATGTACCACCAAAGAAGGTCGAAGTCAACAATGAAAAGCTCCTTAGAAACCAGAAGCGTTTCGGATGCAAGTACTAGTAGTAGGGCACCCTTTGACGCTGCGTTGTCTTTAGCGTTGACTTTAACGGATCACCAAGGTGAAGCTAAGCCACAATTTCGACCTACATGTACTCGTCCTTTAATGGTTAGTTATCATTTGCAAGTGGATACAAATCATGCAATTACACGTATATGTATAATATTATAATTATAACATTGTACATGTTCATGTATGTATATAAAAATTATGTCTCTTCATATCTAGCAACCAGCTGCCAACTCTTCTGCTAACTTCCGTACGGCGGACCTCCCAAAGCAGCAGCTGCCTACAGAACTATTGGGCAATCTGGTGGAAGGTACAGCTGCTGTTAAACACGTGCCTGTTGCTGCACTCCTAGAAGTAGAAGAGGGTGAGCTTTTTTGGCGACTTTGATGACAGTGATAATGAATGTCTGAAAATGAAAGACGAATTAAACAGTAAGTTTATCTGAACCAACGGTAGTTCATATACAGTTTAGGATTTGTGCCGTAGGCGCGTCCATCATGATGCATGATTATCATGAAACTAGACTTAGCCCGTGAATAATCACGGAGCTGATTGTATAGAAGTCAATGTTTTTTACATACAGTAATCTACCATGGTCCTATTAAATAGCGCGCGCAATGAAATACTTCCAGTCTGTAATGATAAATATGAACACCGGTCAATTGCCATTGGTCGATAAGTAGCGTTACCCCGTGAAAAATCACGGAAGTGGTTCTATAAGAAGTGCAGAATGTTTTTTTTTTTTTTTTTACATACAGTAATCTACCTAATATACGGTTACTACGCAACCTATTTAATAGCCCGCGCACGCAATAATAGTACTACTTCCGGTCTGTACGATAAGAATGAACACCGGTCAATTGCCATTGGTCGTTGCTATATACTTTTGTGTGGGAGTGGTCGTTTCTATTGGTTGCTAGGTACGCGTTGCTAGTTATGTTCAAACCCACAATTGTAGACGCTAGGCGGACGCGGACGTACGGACGTACGGACGGACGTACGGACGTTGGAAATTATAGTATTAGATTATTTTAAAAACGCGACCCGCGTATATCGAGAAATATATAAGATGTGTGGCTCTTTGTTGCTAATGACAAAGACGGTCATTTGCATCTTTTGGTAAAGTCGCCACTCGCCACATCGTTTGCTTCAAGAGAACAAAAAAGCTCGTACATCTCGTTCCCACACTATATAGCCGTCTTCATTAATGGCGAGTACGTATAACTCGGGATAGCAATTACCGGGTTTGGAGACACTAATAGCTATAGAATTTACCTTCGCCACACATAAGGCAAGCGTTCCCATGACAATACACGTACATATGATTTACACCAGATATATATGCCGTCGTAGACTTTAGCTTGTATATAGTTTCACAGTTCGTTCGCCACTATTGACAGACTAGTAGCGAAGGTGTATTTGATGCTTTCAAGGGAAGAAAGAAGTGAGATGAACGTACGACGAGTGGAATACACTACTCTATTATCTATGGTACAATGCTGCGGATCCTGAACAATACCATAGATAATAGTGTCAATAGCGCCTTCGACAGCTAACGGGCAAATTTGAATCGTACCGAGCTGGGAGCAAGTCAGTGCATGCATGGAACATTTTGAAAACCATAATATTACAATGTAAAAGATCTCACGCGCGCGCAGTACGCCGCCGTCGACACGGGTAAGGAATCTTGATCACACTTCGCATATCTTTCGCATACAACATGCGCATTATATATGGCTATACGACGCATGCCATTGGTCCACAATCCCAATGTTTTCATTGGATAGGATCGTTCTCTTGTACCTCCTGTGGTGACAACACCTTTTCTTGTCCGCCTCGTTCCCGCTCCTTTACACTCCACCCTCCTTCAGCTCCATCATGCTCCGTCACCATGTTGACACGAGAGAGTGCATCCGCGTTTCCATTGCTGCGGCCAGCTCTGTGCACCACGGAATAGATGAACGGTTGTAGAGCCAGACTCCATCGAGTTAGTCGGGAGTTGCTTTCTTTCAGCCTGTTCAGCCACATCAGGGATCGGTGGTCCGTTTCCACGGTGAACTTCCGGCCCAGGAGATATACCCGGAACGTCTCCATACCCAGCTTGATGGCTAGACACTCCTTCTCCACCGTGGAGTACCGAACTTCTCGAGGAAGTAGCTTCCTACTGAAATAAGCAATAGGATGATCACACCCTAGAGCATCCCGTTGACTCAATACCGCCCCAACCCCATATTCAGAAGCGTCAGTCTGTAGGATAAATGGCTTCTCAAAGTCAGGGCTTGCCAGCACTGGAGTAGCACACAGTAGCCTCTTTAGTTCCTGGAATGCTGTCTCGCACTCCGCTGTCCAGGTTACGTCTGTGGGTGCCATCTTCTTTGTCAACTCGGTCAGCGGTAGAGCCACAGCTGCGTAATTTGCTATAAACCGCCGGTAGTATCCAGTCAGACCCAGGAACGCTCGAACTTGTGTCTTTGTTTTTGGAGCCTCAAACCGCTTTACAACCAATACTTTCGACGGTTCAGGCTCCACACTTCCACTTCCTATAACATGCCCCAAATACGTGCACTTTGCCATACCAAATTGGCACTTGCTTAACTTGGCCGTCAGCCCCGCCCCCACCAGTCTCTCCAGTATGCGACGAAGGTGACTCACGTGGTCTGCCCAGGAGCTACTGTAAATGATCAGGTCATCCAGGTAGGCGCTAGCGAAACCATTCATTTCCCGGATCACATGATCCATCAGCCTCTGGAACGTAGCAGGAGCCCCTTGAAGTCCAAACGGCATCATCTTGAACTCGTACAACCCGAACGGTGTGGAAAAAGCCGTCTTGTGGCGTGCCTTCTGCTCTACAGGAACTTGCCAGTAGCCCCGCGTCAGGTCCATCGTAGATATGAACTGTGGCCTTCCCAACTGGTCCAGTATATCGTCGATTCTGGGCATAGGGTAGGAGTCCACTTGCGTGACGCTGTTCAGCTTCCTGTAGTCCACGCAGATCCTCAGGGCTCCGTCCTTCTTCTTGACTATCACCATGGGCGAACACCATTCACTCGCTGACGGTTCAATTATGCCTCCTTCCAGCATCTCCTTTATCCCTTGCTGTACAGCCTTCCTGTATGCATGGGGAATTCGGTATGGGGCCAACCTAATCGGTCTTGCGGATCCACACTCGATGGAATGTTCTGCCAGCCTTGTCCGTCCTGGAAGATTGCTGAATACTGCTGCGAACTCCTCCAGTACCCCAGCCAACTCCTCTCTTTGCTGTGTTGTCAGCTGTTCACCGAGGGTGGGACCCACTTCGAGCTCCGCTGGTACTGGTTCCTCCCGCCATACGGGAATCTCTTCTTCGTCGTCGACCCTGGGCTCTTCGTGGCAGGCTTCTTCCTCGCACCAGTATCCGACCGCGGGTGTGTCGCTTGGTTGACAGAACTCCCGTAGCATGTTCACGTGAAATATCTTCCTCCGTTTCCTGCGGTCGTGCATGTCAATCATATAGTCCACACTGCCCACCTGCTCTAGAACTTCATGCGGCCCTTGCCACTGAGCGAGCAACTTGTTCGTGGACGAAGGAAGTAGGACCAACACCTTGCAGCCAACTTTCAGCTCTCTGTCCCGGGCGTTCTGGTCGTACCACTTCTTCTGTATTGTTTGTGCCTTTTCCATGTTCTCCATCACGAGCTCCTTCATCGCCTCCATCCTGTCCCGCATCGTCAGGATGTGCGACACGACACTCTCCGAACTCTTCTCTTTTCCTTCCCACGTCTCCTTCAGCACGTCTAACGGTCCCCTCGGTGCACGTCCATACAACAGCTCGAAAGGTGAGAATCCCGTGGAGCTCTGGGGAACCTCGCGATATGCGAAAAGGACGTATGGTAGTAGCCGGTCCCAGTCCTTGCCCTCTTCGACTGCTGTCTTCCTCAGCATCATCTTTAGGGTCCGGTTGAAACGCTCCACGAGGCCATCTGTCTGCGGGTGGTAAGGGCTTGTGCGGATATGGCGTATGTGTAACAAACGATACAACTCTTGTAATAGCATTGACGTAAAGTTAGTGCCCTGATCCGTCAAGATCTCTTTGGGAATTCCTACCCTCGCGAACAGTGTTACCAACTCTTCTGCCACCCGTTCAGCTTCCACGCTCCGCATGGCCATCGCCTCTGGATACCGGGTGGCATAGTCGCACACCACCAAGACATACCGGTTTCCATGGCTACTCCTGGGTAGTGGCCCCACTATGTCCATAGCTATGCGTTCGAATGGTACAGAAATCACGGGGAGTGGAATCAGTGGTACCCTGCAGCTTTTCCCTCTGGACAGCTTCTGGCATTCTGCGCAGCTCTTGCAGTAGCTTGCCACATCGCGGTGCACTCCCGGCCAGTGGAACCTTTGCAATATTCGGTCCGCCGTTTTCCGCTTCCCCAGATGGCCGGCTGTGGGAACACTGTGGGCTAGATTTAAAACAGCCTTACGATATTTCTTGGGTAGAACTAGCTGTTCCACGGCTGAGTCTTCGCCCGCTCCACCAGCTGCATGTTTTCTTCTGTGGTACAGCAATCCATCCTTCTTGTAATAGTTTCCCGACCGGTCACCCTCCGCCCCTGAGAGGGCTTCCCTGACTGCTGCAAGCGTTGGGTCCGCTTCCTGAGACGCTCTAAGTTCCTCCGCCGAGGACCCAAGGACATCATCCGTTTCGGGCCTCTGCTGCCCAGCGGTGTCAAGCTCCAGTTCGGCCGTCTGAAAGTTCCTTCTCTCCCTACGCTTTTGTCGTCTGGTCTGCTTAGGTCTTGAGTAGCCCCCTTCAAAAATGCAGTCATCCATCTCGTTCCCCAAGTCCCAAACTTCCCTTTCTGTGCTCGTGGAACTGCTCTCCACCGCCACTGGATTTGGATTGACCCCGCTCTTCTTTTCGTTCGAGCGCTCCTCCTGCTCCTTGCTCGCCTCGGCTGCTCCCTTAGCTCTCGTGGTCACCATGTACGCCCGCTGTTCACCTGGGAAAGTGGTCCTTGGAGCTATCTTCGTCCCGAGCAAGTTACCCAGTTCGCTGACGTCCGTGCCCAGTAGTACGGATGTGGGTAGAGTATCCGACACGGCAGCGACCACTTGAATGTAGTGTCCCTCCAACTCAATCCTATAACATTGCACAACGGATACAATGCAGAGTCACCATGTACACATCTCACCACCACACCATCCCCTTCCAGAAGCTGGTCCGAGGGTATAAGGCGGCTATGTACCATGGTCCGAGAGCATCCAGTGTCCAACACTATATCTTCCACCTTTTGTCCGTTGACTACTCCGCTCCGCTGTATGTCCTTGTTCTTCTTTCGCCCAGCGCAGTACAGGGCGTTGTTGGGGCAGTATCTCGACCCGTGCCCCTTCTTTCCACAGTTGTAGCATTCCATTTTTGTCCAGTCCCTCTTTTCCCCTGGTTGTCTTGCCACAACACCATTCGACTCCGACTCCCTTCCGTTCTTGCCAGTTGCCGCGCTTTCGGGCCTTCCGTTTTCCTGTACGGGACAATCTTTAGCAAAATGATCCGGCTGCTTACAAGTGTAACACCGCCTTGTATTCTGAGGTTCCATGGGTGTCTTGCCCTCGACCTGCTTGAACGGTTGCGTCGCCTGCTTGCGTGCCCGGAGGTAATCGTCGGCCAACTGTGCTGCCTCCTCCGTAGTCTTCGGCCTTCTTTCTTCCACCCAGATCTTGACGTTCACCGGGAGTGTGTTCAGCAGCTGCTCCCTGACCATCAAGTCCGCCAGCTGCTCCACGGTCGCACAACTCCTTGTCCATCTTCGAAAGACATCGTTAAGCCGTACCGCCATCTCGCTTACCGATTCCTCCGCTTTCTTTTCCGCTCTACGGAATTTCTGTCTGTACGAGTCTTCGGATATCTCGTACCGTTTCAGGATCGCCTCTTTCAGGACCCGATAGTCCAGCGCATCCTCGGCCCTCATCGCTGCGTACGCACTCTGCGCTTTGCCTGTCAACAGTGGCGCAAGTCGCACCGCCCAGCGTTCCTCCGGGACCTCGTAAATGACCATCATCCGCTCATATGTGGTCAGGTACGCTTCTATGTCGTCCTGTTCGGATAACTTTGTCAGCTTTAACTCACCTTCCCAGTGATTTCGCGCAGCCCTTCCTCCGGCTCTGCCCTCCAAGGCCTCTTGCCGCGAGTCTTCCCACATTCCTCGTAGGACCTCCAGCTGGTCGCGAAGCTGCTCTCTCTCTTCTCCAACCTCTCTCTCTCGTTGGCGCCTTTCTTCCTCCATTTGGAGCTCTCGATTCCTTCGGTCCTCCAACAGTATGCGCATAACGTCATTCACCGCACCCGCCGCTGTGGCGTATTCCCTTTCCGACATTTCGCTTCCTTCAGTCCGCTTGCTGTACTGCCGGCCAGAACGCGTAGACATACACACTTTATACTTACGCGCTGCTATGTGGGTCGTCGAGCAACTGTCGAACGCAGATCCCACCGCTGCCACCAAATGTAAAAGATCTCACGCGCGCGCAGTACGCCGCCGTCGACACGGGTAAGGAATCTTGATCACACTTCGCATATCTTTCGCATACAACATGCGCATTATATATGGCTATACGACGCATGCCATTGGTCCACAATCCCAATGTTTTCATTGGATAGGATTGTTCTCTTGTACCTCCTGTGGTGACAACACCTTTTCTTGTCCGCCTCGTTCCCGCTCCTTTACATACAACGACTGGATTTTGCATACAAATGTATTGTCCTTGTATGTATATGTATGGGTTGGGCCATATGCTATATAGTCACAAAAAATGAATGAAACAAAATGTAAAAACATTCTCTCTGAGATAGTTATATTGTTATATATACGATTTGAGGGCAATTGTGGTGTAAAATGTAAGGGAACAACCGAACAATGGATTGGAGATACAATAAACTCAATATTCCTGTAGTTAGCAACATAAATGTGGTTATACATGTAGACCCTTTTCCATTGTGAGCGTATAAACAAATAAACGTCGGGTCGTCGGCGTATAAACAGAAAACATCATAAGACAGGGGCGTATAAACAAATAAACGTCACGTGCGCGCCCAAAACCATGCATTTGGTATCGCACATATGTCATCGGTGTATTCTACAAGATATTTTCAAAAGCTGCAAAATGATGAAGATGTTTTTGCCGACCCATACGGCATTGTGGAGAGTGCATGGGTGGAGAATGTAACAAAATGGCCGGATTTATAATTCGGCCATTATTATTATCGTACATACGTGTAGCTTTTTCCTTGTACTAACTTTCCGATTGCACAACAGTTGTTTTGGACGCGCACGTGACGCTGACGTAACGTTTATTTTGTTTATTCGCCCACATTTTATGACGTTATTTGTTTATACGCTCACAATGGAAAAGGGACCGTAGGATATTGTGTTTATTGAACCTACAATCTCTTGTTCCCTTCCTTTTTACACCACAATTGCCTTCAAATCATATATACACCAGTAACTTTATCAGAGAGAATGCATGTTTTTATATCTTGTTCAAATTAATAAATTCAGACTACTAAAATTATATAGATTCTGTAACCTTAAAATGGCAACCGATACATTTAATTTTTTTTCTGGGGGCAAACATTATCTCAGTTTAGACATGCAGGCCCCTAACAAAGTTCTTATACACTGAATAAATTGCAGTCCTGCACTTCTTGAATGCATGTGATCTACCCACGTCAGTTTTTCTTGTGTCCTGAAATGTTTATCAGTGAAAGGAATGGATCCCAATGATTTTTTTTACACAAAAATAACATGCATGCTATTGAACAATTTAATATGTATTACAAAAAGGAATAAGCGATTTATCTCAGATGGCAAGACAGAGCAGTGAAAATATCTCTTTATAAAAAACGAAATGTTGATACAAGGAGGAAATAACTATTTTATTCTGTGTCATGTAATGCAGCATGAAATTTTAAATAAAGGTATGCTTTATAATTGCCTATATTCTACGCAGTGCTAAATTTCCGATCCAGCAAATCAACTTTGTGGCCCAGTGCAAATTGCTCAAATCATATTCATTATGCACTCAATCTGATATCCAATAATTAATTCAGTACTACACAAGCTCTTTCCTCGATGCCAAATATATGCAAGTATTGACATTGTGCATATCACAATATAACTTCTTGAGTTCAGGTAGCACATCTGTAAGAGAAAGAAAATGTTAATGATTTTGTACAATGCACTAAAATCAAAAATAAGGTTTGCAAAACCCTCTCATGATGACGCTCACCTTAATGAACTAATGTACTAGTATGCCTAAATCTCCTGACATTGTACACATACCTATTACATATGTAGTCCCATGCAATCCCATCCAAATCACTTGTCCTAACATGGGGTTGAACTGCAGCCCCTTGGACTGCTCCCTTCACCATATTAGACTGTAGCCCTTTACCATCCCCTCTTTTCTGCTCCCTCTCCCAACTTCACATTAATACCATCACATTTCCACCATTATCAAAGATTACCTTTACATATCAACCCTCACAAATCTACCATGATGTTCCCTTCATTGTTCATTGTGGCGACAAGGAATAAATAGGCAGGTTTAAGTTGAATCAGTGTGAGAAGACATGGCAGTCAAGATTGCAAGGGGGTAGACATGTCAGTCCAGCATAGTGTTCTAGATTCAGTGAAGGATATGCATTTATATATAATGGACAGAAGACAATCAATTTACAAACAGTGCTCCCCTCCATCAATTGAAATCAGAAGGCCACTAGCTATGCCATAAATCAACCTATGAACTATTTTGTGAAGTGCAATTAGGATTAGTAGCCAGCATAATGATGCAATTGTATTCAAACCCTATTTTCCCATTCATAAACTATAAACAATCTCATAAAATAATAGCGGCAACAGTGAAAAAAAAAAGGTCGACGTGAATCGCCCCATGCTTACCACTTTGCCACGCTGCTAAAGATTAACATTGTTCCAATTTGAATGCACTATCCAATGCTCCAGTTACCGGTCAAGTCGAATCAAGTCAAGGTATGGAAAATACATGCACTCTGACATCATTCCAGTCATCTGCATCTGGGGCAAGTAGCCAAAATTCATCTGTATCTGGGGCAAGTAGCCAAAATTCATCTACCACTTTGCCCACTTTGCAATTGCTGGATGCAGTTGCTGAAGTGGCCCAACTACTGTCCAACACAATTGTTGACTGGAAAGATATCAAAGCACTAATGTCTAGTCGCTTGACAAATCTCCAGGTGTTTGTCCCATATCCATCGGTGAGATTTTAAGGTGCATTATATGCAGATCTATAGTCTTGACTACACGAACTGACATAGCAGACTTATGTGGTATGGACCAGCCTCTGCTCAGGTATAAAGGGCGGCATTGAGGGAGCAATGAAAGATTTTTTCGAGGCAAAAAGAGCAGCAGGATGACTACTGCTTGTAGATGCAAATAACAAATTCAACTCTCTCAATAGGGTTACAGCAATTTGGAACACCCGCATTTGCTGGCCACATTGTGCAAGGTTTGTGCTCAACACGTATCATGGTTATGCTCGTCTTGTTGTACAAACAGAGCACAATGCTGAATTCAAGTTTAGCAAAGAGGGTGTTGCCCAAAGAGATCCACTCTCAATGCTGATGTATGCAGCTGCCCTAATGCCTCTCATTCAGTCTCTATCCAACGTGTAATCAAAATTGGTATGCTGATGACTCTGATAGTACTGCTGACCTCAGCCATCTGAATGAGTGGTTTGGAAAGCTTTGTTTGACGGGACCTAGGTATGGTTACTACCCAGAACCAAAGATGATAGGGGATAAAGAATTTGACTCAGAAGCGCATGAAAAATTTGATCACCTTGGTGTCAGAGTTGTTAGGATACTGAAGTGTTGTAAGTAATGCTTGCCATTTCAACAGGATTATGAATACCCATCCCACCCATTTTGACATGAATGAAGAATAGTAATTGGTCTTGTTGGGATACTGTACTGTCAAAAATAGCAGGCCAAAAAGAAGCATTAATAGCATTCCATACAGGGATGAAGGCATTGCAAAAGTTTGGTATTGGTCTTTGCAAGTGGGACCATTCAAATTGGAGAGATTTGGATAATGCTACAAAGGCAGCTTGTGGATATGATTGTGCAGCTTCAGAGAGGATAGTAATGAAGTTTGTCCACTCCATCACTTTGCCTTGAATAAACTGAATCAGATTGATTGCTTCCAGGTCTCCAATAAAACCACCCAAAAAACGATTGCTTCACATCCCAACTGAGGCACCATCAACTGACACCACAAATGGTGTAAATGAGGCTCGTCTAGCATTAGCTGTATTGTTGTAATTTTACTTCTTTTCTGCTTCAGCTGATGACAGGACTACTGCTGCACTTCTTTGAAAATGAAAGGGTTGCATCTGTCTATTACAAGTACATCAAAAAGTGCTTGAGCCTGAGGCTGCCAAACCCCTCATACACCAAGGTGAGCAATTAAGGAGGGTTCACCTGCCACTTCACATGCCGGATAATGTCCTTATAAACAATAGATGATAAGTCACCAAGAGTGTCTCTTACTTCATTGTGACGTCTGGTAATGAGGCCTCATTTCTTGCAATCCAGGGCATGTTCGTAGCGAAAAGCTGCATCATATCCATCACATGTTGCTAGCATCTTCAAAAGGGGTCTATAATGTCTGACTGTTAGGGCATTACAAAACTCGGTAGCATAAAGATCAAAATGATGATATGTGGTTGGTAGCACTGTTAACCATGATGATGCTTTAAAAGTGATGGCTCTTTGTATAGCTTGTACCTGTTTAGTATCAAGGATAAGAAGCACTGATTTGATCTTGCTGCTGAAGTTCATGATGCATAGTTGATATTGCCTCTGCCTTCTTAGCATTGTGATCCACTAGTGAAAAAGGTTTCCTTTCTTTGATGGCATCTGAAATATGACTTGTGCCTTCTCTGAGCGCATCTATATGAAATGGGGAAAGTCATATGGAGAAGAGATGGGATGGCTGCGGGCCAGTTTGTCGCTTGCCATCATTACAGCCACCGATTTGTGTCCCCGGGGCTCTCATATCAGATGGAGGAGTGATTTGGATATGGCTGATGGGATAGGACTTCCCTATAGTAGAATAGTTAGTCCTTTTATTAATGTTTCACGTGTAAGTATTTCTTTTGTGGTATAATCGATTCTATACTTAATTATTCTATGTATGTATAATAATAATTGGGACAGTTTCCACGAAAATGGCCCTTCGTTTATGATTATAAAATCTTATAAAATTGCTATGTATTTGAATCGTAATAACTTCCGAACGGTTAAGGCTATTAATTTCCTATTGTCAAAACTTCATACCACACCATTTCTCTATGGTAAAATACATTTTGGAGTCTTGCACTTGCTCCGTGCCAGAATTGCAACGTCCGATACCCCACCGGGTTCAAACTCAACATAACTTTCTGTAGGAGTTATGAAATCGCTTCAAATTTGGTTTGTAGGTGGAGAGGTCCTATACCTATCGATTTGTTTTGTTCGTTAATTTTTATGCCATCCGTTACTGAGATACAGTTGAACAAACTACGTGCATGTTTTCCCGCTTGATTCGCGCCAATGATATAATCCCCGCCTCCCCATACATTGAGCGGAACGCAATTTGCCCAAATCATTGGCGCGAATCGAGCGCGAAAACGGGCACGTAGTTTGTTCAACTGTATCTCCGTAATGGATGGCATAAATATCAACGAACAGAACAAATCGATAGGTATAGGACCTCTCCACCTACAAACCAAATTTGAAGCGATTTCATAACTCCTACAGAAAGTTATGTTGAGTTTGAACCCGGTGGGGTATCGGACGTTGCAATTCTGGCACGGAGCAAGTGCAAGACTCCAAAATGTATTTTACCGTAGAGAAATGGTGTGGTATGAAGTGCTGACAATAGGAAGTTAATAGCCTTAACCGTTCGGAAGTTATTACGATTCAAATACATAGCTATTTTATAAGATTTTATACGAAGGGCCATTTTCGTGGAAACTGTCCCAATTATTATAATAACTGCACAAGGTTTTAATCATAAGACATACACAAGTACACTACAAGATACATATAGAGCAATACAATAATAATATTACACAGTACATAAAAATTATAATGACATAAACAATTTATGCCATTCAGGCAGAGATACTGGGCAACCCTGCTCCATCGTCCATTCCAAATGCACTACTCCATTTGGTGCGGGAGCCCCTCAGACAAAGGTTTGTTGCTCTGAGGATTGCAAAAGACAGTCATACTCTCATCCATCCCTATACCTCACTGTTTGACTTTTCCCACTTGACTTTTCCCACTTATGAGCAAGTTTCTGAGCAAGATGGTTGACAAAAAAGTTTGCTTCTTGACCCTGGACTCCATCAACTGACACAACAAGGGGTGTGAATGAGGCTCAGCGAAGAGCTACTGCTTTGGAATATTTCCCTTTCTTTTCTTCCTCAGCTAAAGAGAGATGTCAGAAACAACTCGCTGTGAGTGGGATGGGGTGTCAGTGTCTCTGACACGTACATCAAACAACACCACGGTCTGGGGCTGCCATACTCCTCTGATACTCAGATCGGCAATTAGGGAGGGTACACCTTCAGCATCATTTGCCATTCTATGTATGTATTCCCTTTTTTTAAAATTATATATTACATGTAATAAATACTACCATCTACACATAGAAATCATAAAGTAAAGTTTTTATGTTGGTAAACTACATATGCAGCTGTCGGAGTCTGTTACTGACAATCGTTTGAATGCTATGAACGGTATCAGTATAAAAACATTTCAAAAGGGCATAACTTTATTTAACTTTTTGGGTGCCAGTGTGTGTAATTGTAATACATTATGTACACGGTACCTCATGCATGTACATCTAGGAATGTTATGCATAATTTACTGAACTATTTGTCTATTGCTGATACTACTTACATGTACATTAGTTTCTCCCCCATAAAAATGTGCACACTTAGTATTTGACCTGATGGATGCACCTGTAACAGTTTATGCAGTGTTACAAGAATTTGAATAACTAGTTGTAAAATCGAGCCATGCATAATGGCACATCCATTTATGTGCATCGGAGCCTATGCACATAAACATGCATTTAGCACCCAAAGTTTAAAGCAATGTATTTGGAATCCTATTAGTCCCCCCATAACACTCCCCACCCCAACCCCCCCTTGTGTACGTGCTTGCATCCAAAAATTGATTTGTTGACAGTGGCCATGGAAATCTCAATACTTTGCTAAGTGTGAAATCAGGATGATTTGCCAGAGGAAAAAATGTGCTGTCTTGTTTTCAGCTGTCACATCAATGAAGCAGCAGCTTTTTTTCAATGATAACTAGTGTTGATATTCCATTCACCTGGAATAGCATAACACCACCATACATATGCATAATAGTGAGATGTTTGTAAACGATTGGTAAAACTTTTTAAAATATGGATAATAATAATACATGGAACATAGCTGAAACAATTCATACGAAATATGAATAAGAGAAGTCTAACTATTTATTCTACTACACAAGGAAGTCCAATTCCATCAGCCATATCTGATACACTCCTCCATTTAATGTGAGAGCTTCAGAGACAGAAATTGGTGGCTCTGATTTTGCTCTTTGTATCTGTAATTACAACTGCACATGTAAGCATAAATGTAAATGTCATTTAAAATTTCAAGGTATAAATTCTTTGACTGGTTTAAATGCACTCACACAATGTTTGATACCTAGACATACAAGTGTTATTTAAACATGAATTTGTTGGGCTGTGTAAATATTATAAACTCAAAAAAATGTTTTTCACACCCTTTAAGCAATATTGTCTCTTCAGAACTTTGAAGGCATCTCTTCTGATATTTGTTTGACATGCAAAGTTTAAGGAAGTGATTCATGCACAAAATGCTGTTACACACTGCCTTGCATTTTTATTTATTTTTGTTCTCTCTTCATCAAGCCTCGAGCTCCCACTCACCATTGAGAGATGTTAGGACTCAACAGTTCTATTCAAAAACAGAGTCTGTTCAAGGCAATGCTGCCTATGGAGTGACAAAACTAATTATGCAGCAGCCACATAAGAACATTCAAACTGATGTGTTATCAGCTAATACTTCCCCAGTGATGATAGTCAATACTGACAGTCTACACAGAAGCACATCATTCTATAAAGAAGAGAGTTCTGCTTCCAAATTACTGGTGGTAATGTTTCTTGCCATTAGAGAAATAAAAAAGGGGAAATTAAGAGCACTGCTATGTGCATACACACTGTACATTAAATATACAATGACACTGCCACGTCACACAGTAACAATGCCATCATAATCTAGCCTAGAAAACCAAGCACTTTTTTGACCCAAACCAATTATGTGTTATTATCCTTATCATTATTATTATTATTCATTTGGTCTGTTCTATGCACATGGGGCATTTTCACATGTTTCCAGGTGCAATCATAGCTTTTTTTATCAATTAGGTACAGGTGGTGTTGTGGAAAGTTATACTCACAAAGTTCAGGTAGTGGGTGAGGAATGCACTTTGTGGTTTGCCAAAGGTTGAAGTTTTTAACCTCTTCAAGATCATGCATGTGTTTAGTGCCAATAGCTACATGTACATCCGATACAAGCACAGATGGGGAGTGTATGTATGTTATGTGATAGGTTTGTTGAAATACACAGTACCTAGGTTTAAATTAAATTTACCCTGTAGTGCAAACCAAAAATTCCTGCTTCTCAAAGATATCCTGATGGACATGAACACCAAGTCAACAGGTTTGTTTACATGAATGTGCTGCAATGTGTCCAGATTTGAAATATGGGTCATTATTGGTTTACAATGCTTTCAATTAAGCTTTATAATAAGTAAAGAGCAGTACTAAAGTCCTCCCACTATGAAAAAGGTATTGTTATACACTACTGTATAACAGTGTGTATATAGACGTTATTGCGTATACGTGTGTATAACGTCTCAATACGCAGTGTTATACACCGCTAATTGATGTTATACACTAGTGTATAACAACCCTTTTTACACAGTGCGCGATCCACAGCACCAAGGAAGTATTTTTTTTTTATTGCGGCGGTCAAATAAGTGGCAGCATCAATATCGTTTTCCCTTGATTTAACCACTGTTAATTGTTGTAGTTAAAAATTCACTTTGTAGGACTTAATTTAGTACCGCGTTGATTTTTCCACCCCCCCACTGAAATCAGTTTCTATAGGATAGGAGACATCCAAAGCAACGTTTAGTACATTTTTTCTCTGTTCCGTTCTTAACATTTAATCTCCAATCCTTCCTAGCTCTGGGACGACTAATAAGCTGCTGAAAATAACGAACGCCTGTTTTGAAAAGTGCATGATACTTGGGAAGGGTTTCCATTGTGTCAATGATTATAATGATAATTTATTTAACCCTGTCACAGCATTGTACTACGTACATGCGCACAATGTCAATGACATCGAAGCGAAAATTGAGTGAAGCAGAAAGCCGCGGCAGGGCGAATTTTCGCTAAGTGCTTAGGCAAACAACAAGCATTAGGGCCTACGTCTTTTGGTGCGATCTCGCAAATTAACCCGTTAAATTGAATGTTCATCAGTATTATGCGCCCATCATTGTTACGTCCCCTGTCACAGGAAAATCTGTCGCCCGGAAATTGTTTCGCAGCTACAGTTTTTCCTCAGGAAATTATGCCGCTCACAATTAACGTAGCGACCGTATATCCTAAGGAAATTCTGTCGTCAGGAAATACTGTCGCTCGACATGGATCGGTCCTATTCGGACGTACACTACTGCTAGCTTTCTGCTGTAACCAAACCTATTTCCTCCTCTTTGTAATAAGTACGAAACATTGAGCATCAGTATACATGTACATATATGGTTGTATTCAGCAAAGAGAACTGCTGCAATTGTTTGGCCCAAACACCCTGCAGACTCTGTATCTTAAATCGCTTCTTGCATACTGTTCCAAATTCTCTTCAAAGGAGGAAAACACATGCAGGATTCATAGATTTATGTGCATGTAGTTATAAGTAGACACAGTTCTTGATGAAACTCTTGACTCAGATCCTGTTACAATAAGTGAGATACACAGTTTCCATCAGCTGCAATTCTCTTTGTTGCTGCAGCATGCCTTTATCATTGCCTGCGTGTGAATATGTACAAATACTAGCATTTATAAATACCTGAAATTGATTTCAAGATTGCTGTTCATGTCATAAGATTCTGGTTACCAGTTTGATTTCATATTGAATTCAATGGGCAAATGAACATGTCTGCCATATACCAAAAAAGGGGGAGGGGGAATATTTAGTTGAATCTTGAATACAAAACGATATGAAAAAGGTATATAGCATCAAGATATTGATCAGTCTCATGCTGTAACTGATGCTGAAGTGTTTGGTTGAACCACTCATCCAAACCACTACTCTGAGGATGATATGCACTTGTCAGGTTACACTGCACTCCAGTGATTCTGCTACAATTCACCCTAGAAAGACAATTTCATTTTAACAAACACGTAAATACTGCTGCTGTTAATAATTAAGGTACATTGATAACAAATTCTCGACCTTGATCTGTTATCTCAAAACCTTGCAACATCAAACAGTATAACAGAAACGCATGCAGCAACTCTGATGGCAGGGGCTCATGCAGGGCTGTTGTGGTAAAGGACCAACCAAATCAGCATTTATATGCATGGTGAGCCATACTTCACCCCTTACATGCAGGACTTGGGTGGAGCTCTGCTGATATCTTTTCAAATTTTCTACGCACATGAACATACGCATAGAATAGCATAAATATACCTGTTTTCTCTTTGGCACTTGTCACACGTTTGCAGAATTCTTTCACGTCATTTACCATTCCACGTCAATAAAACCTCTCCGCTATTTTGGATATGCAGTTGTCCAAAGTGACCACCATTAGGTTCAGCGCAATGATATCCTTCAAGAAACTTTTTTGTCCATCCTTCTGTCACAAGATTTCATCAGTTAGCGCAAGATATTCCGAAGTACGTGTAGTTTCACTCCACCTTCGTTATCGCGAAGTACTTCACGACAAAATCATTTTGCTCTTCTTCGAAAAGAGTCTCTTTCGTTCTTATAGCTTATTACAGAAAGGATGATATAGGTTTGGTTACAGCAGAAAGCTAGCAGTAGTGTATGTCGTATTCTATGTCGAGCGATAGTATTTCCTGACGACAGAATTTCGTTAGGATATACGGTCGCTACGTTAATTGTGAGCGACTTAATTTCCTGAGGAAAAACTGTCGCCGCGACACAATTTCCGGGCGACAGATTTTCCTGTGACACCCCCGGTACAATGTACTCTAGGTATAATGGAATCTAGATTACACCGGGTAGCGCGAATTATAGAGTACACCGCGTCCGGAGGTAAGGTGTACTCTACAGTCCATGTTACCAAAACAATTACGCCGGTAAGGTGTACTCAGTCAGATAACGTATAATCTATGGTCCGCGCTAGCTAGGTACCGTAGGATGGACTCTGCGATTGGAATTTTGGAATCGCAATCAGTTAACTCTGATCGCAACCTAGCCTGCAAAGAGAATCTCAACCACGTGGTGCTCTAGAAATATTTCTAAATGGCAGGTATAGGCAATGCAGGGACGGCGCCGCCGGTCCGGTTGCACGGTTTTAACCGGACCGCTTTTTCTCCCTGCTGCCTCGGTCTCGGACCCATTTTATTACATCATTGTATGTTCTTGCAGTACGTCACGTCCGTTACATGTTATCGATCTACATTTACATGCATCACCCATGCATGACTTTACATACTACTACATGTGGCGACCAATGTCTGATCCATTACAGGACCTATCAGCATGTTATTGGCTACAAAGTTACTAAACTAACAGTTCCATTAAAATGGATACTATTGTCATAATTTCAAAGTGAGTTCAGTTATATAGTAATACGTACTATATTTTTATTGCACTTTTTGTGTAGTTTTGGAGGTTTTTACAACGCAAAAAGCGTTGGCTTCTGGGGCGGAGCCCCAGACCCCGATGGGGGAGCTTACAGCGCTCCCCCATGCCCCCTAGCTGGGCGGGAAGGGTGCCCCCCTCCCTCACCCTCCCCGGTGCACGTCCACCATTACTAGGAAATACAACCGGACCACTCTTTGTACGGTGGCGACGGCCCTGCAATGGAGAAGGGAATGAAACGGTAGATAATACGATGAATGGAAGAGAGAAAGACGTAGAAGATGCTGACACCACATGCAAGTAATGGCGCTGACGAACTCGATTACAACGCAATTGAAGCGCATTTATCAAGCGGCTGTTATACCCAGAGAAAATGAAAGGTAGACCAGACTTGAAATCCAACCTAAGAAAAGTGTCCAGTAAGTACATTCTACTGAAAGGCATCCTGCATTTTAAGTATGCGGAGGTTAAGATGAAGGATAAAAGTGGAGCTCCTGCCTACTTGAGAGTAGTAAAGGATGTAGAGGCGAGGAACACAGTATTGAAATCTGTTCATGAAGGTGCAGGGAAAAGAATCCAATCCAAATCTATGGGAGGTCATGTTGATCGTGATAAAATGATTCAAAAGTTGGTGGATGCCAATATGTGGTAGCCAAGAATGAATATCGATGCAAGACAAGTACAGTTTGCCAATACATGTGCACAATGCCAAGGTGGAAACATACGTTTTAATAAGGCTGCAACTAAACAGCATCCAATCCCTATCCCTAGCATGGTTTGGTACCAAATTGGAGTGGATTTGTGCTGCTTACCCCAAACAGATGAGGAATTTGTATGCATTTGTGTTGTTGTAGACTACTTTTCAAAGTGGGTAGAAGCAAAGCCTCTGAAGGCCAAGACTGCACAGGAAGTGACAGTCTTCTTGTACAAGCTTATTTGTCGCCATGGATGTGTACCTGCATACAGATCAATGGGAATTTTGCAATAAAGTTTCACATACTCTCAGGCACTACACAAAGGGTTACTAGTGCCTACCATCCACATGCTAATGGGCTTGTAGAATGTCAAAATAGAACCATACAGCGTAGTACGCTAAAAGTCCTTCAAGGTGAACAGCAAAGATGGCCTGATGCTCTCCTAGGTTTTTATTGCTTTTCGCACAGCATGACACAAATCAACTGGTCAGACACCATTGAAAATGACGCTTTCCCACAGAGCGACACAGATGCTGAGGTGATAACCACAGACAAATCACCAGTTGATGAAAAGGAGTTACAAGAACAACTGAGCAGCATTCTAAATATGCAATCAGTAATTCACCAAGAAGGTGCTGCAAAGAGCATTGATAAAGCTCAAAGAAGGCAAAAGAAAGATTATGAAAGAAGGCACCATATTAAAAGCCAGAATTTAGTATTGGTGAAAAAGTTCTGTTATAAAACTTAAGGCAAGCAGATAGGAAAGGTGGTAAAGGATGTTTGCCCTATGATGATCCTTATTTTATTAATAAGGTTCTGTCTAACGATGTATATCAAGTGAAAACTATGGATTGCAAGATGTTAAAGCAAAAACAGAATGGTTGCAATCTCGAGAAATTACATGATAGACAGGAAAATGGAATAAAGAAAAAAGGTATTGATGAAACAGAAATTCAGAATAACAAGGAAATGGGTAGAAAGTGGATGGAAAGAAGATGAATCGAAAACAGAAGAAATTTCTTAAAGGACAGGAAAATGAAAAAAAACAAGAGGGATAATAATGAAGCAGAAACTCAACATAGCAAGCACCTGGATGGAACACAGAATTACAGCAGTTTCCAGAGGGTTTCAGATGAACAGGAAAGTGAAGCACACAAAAACGATGATAAAACTAATAAAGATGTTCAGTTTGTGCATGAACTCACGAATTGGTATTGTCCTACAACACCTGCTTGGAGGAAACAAAAGTGCAAACAATTTTATATTCCTACTGCCAACTCCGAATTCTAACTGTGAATGTCACAAGCAAGGAGCATTAGGAGCAGCTTTGAAAGTTGATGTAACAGAAGGTGAAGGAAACTGCTTATTCAGGGCAATAAGCTACGAGGTTACATTGTCTCAAGATCATCATGAATTTTTTCGTATGTTTGCATATGGTACATTTAAAAATGATATGTATCAATCTGAGTTTGAATCAAGGCATCTAAACAACATGAATGTTTCTGGCTACCTAATCACAACTTAAATGGAAATATCTGGAACGTGGGGAACTGAAATTGAAGTTATTCCACTGGCAACTCTATTAAAGACTACAATTGCCATTTATTACCATCCTCCTTGTGCAAAAGTACCTCTCTGGCATCACTATTCTCCTTTGTGCTCTGATGCTGACTCATCTATATGTATTTATTTGCACAATACTGGACACCATTTTAACCGTGTCAAGACTGTCACAAATGGTGTGTAATTTTCCTTTCATGCAATCAGTATGTACCACATCATGTTTTTATCTTAAACCTGTTCAGCCCTGCATTAATTATATTATATCTCTTCAGCATCAACTATTACCTAACTAATGTTTGTATTGCTTGTGTTTGTAATATGTAGAAAGACCACCTTACCTGGTAGAGTGCCTTGTGTTCTGGCATGGTGTACTCTAGAGTACGAGATGCCTGCAGGTAACGAGTACTCAAGAGTCCACCTTACCGGACGAGTCCATCCTACCTCCTACACCGGGGCAAAGTCGGGATTAGGTGGGGATTTGACACGTGCATGAATGCCATTACTGGGCCACACATTTGACATAGTGCGGTAGGGCATTTGACCTTTTATTAAACCATGCAGCGCGAAGAAATTTGCCCGGTTATTATTCCCCAACCAGGGGCGGCTTGCTTTAATAAAGGTCAAATCCATCCCAATGCCCTGGTGGGGAGGGGGGGGGGGGGGGGGGGGGTTCCGGAGGGCCAATTACACATAAGTGTGAACACATTTGGAAAAGATCGAAGTTGAACATATAGGAGCAGAGCTTTATCGCTGTAGACTTTTGATATCTAGTCCAAAATAAAAACAATATTCAGGCCTCCAGCATAATCACTTGATTTGGACTACAGCGTCATTTTTGGGGTTTTGTAATTCAAAATCCTTCTGGATAATTGTTATGTATACGAAGCCATTCTCGGACAATTCAATGTATGTGATCCACAATGGAATGCTATACCATTGAAGGAATATTAATTATCGTGCCAGATAGGCTCTTTCCAATACCATTTTTCATTGTATTGGTACAGCATGGGAACAGTAGTTCCATCATCACTTCTCTGCATGAAGAACCACACTGGGATGCATAGTTTTGTGTTATTAAATAAAATACCTGAAGTAGATGGAGCCATTCTAGGACAGAAAGCAATTATAATTATTGTGCCACGCTGGCTCTTATGAATACCATTTATCGCTATATGAGAACTACTCAGGATCAAATTTTAAATATGTAGAGCCACAATATAAAGCATAGACTCATCTATATAATATTCATAATAATGTTAATGTACATGTACATGTACATGTACATGAAGCATGAAATGCATAGTAATTGTCGTGCCAGAATGGCGCTTGCAAATGTCACTCAATGTTGTATTATAACTACTTGGCACATAGTTCTATTGTGGATATGTCACAAATAATCTGCTGATGTATAATTGTAAGTTATTATTTATTGCACTAGAATGAATACTCAAGAAAATTCCAAAGATGAATATACTGTGAAAGTTCTACAATTGGTTCCTGAAGTTACAAAGAGGATGTTGCAGTGCACTTTTAACAAAATAGGTCTTGTGAAATGTATACGACTGATAACTTCAAATCCTCACAATTATGCATATGTGCATTATGTTAAGCAGAAAGATGCTTATTCAGCAGTGGAAAAACTGAATGGTTCAGTCCTGTGTGGGCATCCAATACATGTTTATATCCATCAGGGTAATACCCATGCACACCATCCAGCTCCCAAACAATACACAGTTAAAGTGAAACACTTATCTAGTCATGTTACAGAAAATAAATTGTTGGAACTTTTTAGTGCTCATGGCATAGTAGAAGACTTGAAAGTAAATAAAGTTCCTGATTCTCATAATTATGCATATGTCAATTATGCAAATCTGGAGGGTGCTCTAACAGCAGTGGAGAAACTGAATGGTATTAAACTCTATGGTGCAGCAATGACTGTTATTCTTCATAACAGATGCACAGACAAGTATCCAAGACAATCACAATTAGGCTCAGGTAGAACTGAGCTGCACATTGTGAAAGTAGAAAATATTCCCGGCTGGATTACGAAGGAGAATCTTGAGTGTAAGTTCCGCTTATATGGCCCTGTGTCAAAAGTAGAGTTGCTTGAAACACCAGAACCCTTCAACCATGCCTATATTCATTTTTATAAGCAGGAAGATGCTTCAAAAGCATTAAAAGAGATTAACAGAGAGGGTATTAATATTGGCCAGCGTTCTGTACACTTATGTGTAACAGCAGTGTCAACTAAAAGAATGAAAACAGAGACAACAGACAATGATACATGCGAGGAATTACTAAATAAAGAGCAATTGCCAAAGGCATATCATGCAAACAAAACGTTCAATCATGTTCAACATTTTTATGATGAACATAAAATATTGCCACAAACCAACAGTACTGAAACAGATGTACAGTATAGTCAAAGATGTAATTCTGTTCATTCTTTACCACTGATCACTACAAATGCAACACCTCAAAGTGATGTATCCAGTGCTACAAAAATTATAAGCATTAGCAACATTGAAACGAAAACAATACCATGCACTCCATTAGTTGGTAAAGTATTGTTTACACATCATCCTGATGAAATTAGAAAGGTCCGACTCACATCTTCAGTTGAACCTAATGAATTGCATTCAGAATTGATACTGTCAGGAAGTGCTAAACAGGTAGAACTTGCAGAACATGAAATAAAACAAGTCCTCCTAAAGGTTGAAAGTAGCATTGAGAAAAAACAACTCATACTTCCTTGTCATTATCTGCCATTATTGTCAAGCAATTCCTTAGAAGACAAAGTTACTAAAATTGAATCAAAGCACTTAGTGCACTTTAAAGTCCTAAATGACTGTAATACAGCTCTTAGTATATCAGAGTGTATTAAATCATTGCACTCCATTAATAAAAGTAAGAAAGATGCAGTAGAGACTGAACAGCTTTCTCCTCTTTTGCACAAACAAGAACCTACAATGCAGTGTATTGGTGCACAGTGCCACTCTTGGTTATGGGAGGATGATTTTGATGGCTACACAAAATATTCACAAGATGTCACTAATAATCTTACTAAGCATTTCATCCTTTCCGAAGCAAAGCCACTTATACTTAAAATAGGATCACATAAATATATTATTAACTTTTCATCAATGAAACAAGTTAATGTTAAAACAAGATATGTACGAAAAATAAAACACCTGGTGAATCACTCAGACATGTGTGATTTAAATCCTGAAAGATGTAAACACAGTTCATCACATATGCTATGCATTGAAATAGAAGGCCACAAGCATTGCCTAGAAAAAGCTATCGATGATTTAAAAAGTGCAATGGAAACAAGTATATTTGAATTGAGATTTAAAATGAACCTAAAGAGCTCAGTGATATTAGAGGTTACAGATCTGTATTGCATTGAAGCTCAGACTGTGGGTGGTGAATTGGTTTTGAGAGGAGCTGAAGATTACATTGATAAAGTAACAATCCAAGTTCAAAAGGCATGTATCATGCACATGAGCAGTACACTGGCAACCATTTCTAGACCTAGTCACTGGGTGCCTCAAACTGAGAAAGTATTACTATATGGTGTTTGTGCTGGGACTCCAGAGTGGAATGAAGTAATCAGCCTAGTACATCACACACTCCCCACTGCTAATGTTGTGAAGCTGGTGAGGATTCAAAATGTGTGGCTGTGGGAAAAGTATTCTTTTACGAAAGAAAGAATGATAAAGAAAAATGGACAGCAGTCATTAAATGAAAGAAGATTATTTCATGGGACAAATAATGTTGCACCTGAAAAGATATTTAAATCTGAACAAGGTTTTGATTTCAGATGTTCATCAGAGTCAAACTTGTGGGGCTCTGGTACCTACTTTGCTGTTAATGCAAGCTATTCAGATTCATACTCACACAATGTATCCACCAACAGAAAGCAAATGTTCCTAGCTGATGTCCTCACTGGTGTAGCTTTCAAATGTCCACCAGATCAAACTCTGAAGAAGCCACCACAAAAGCCATTCAGTGATGGTGACCTGTACGACAGTGTGACAGGAAGTACAATTGGATCAGACATATTTGTAATTTATGAACTAGATAAGGCCTACCCAGCATATTTAATTACATACCATTGTGCTTAACAGCAAATACATGCAATACTTGTTCATCTAAATTATATTGTGCACAATACAAAAACTGGCCTGCAATTATTACATATTTGAGGCAGCATTCAAGCACAAAGCCGATATTAACTATCTCTCAGATATGAACATAATATGTATTTCATGCCTGGAGGTATGCAGTGTCCCATGCATGTTTGAGTTTAATTGTAAAGTTATGATGGCAATACACACATTAGGGCACCACAGAAATACAATATATAATTATAATTATATATATGTATTGAAACACTTCTTCCCAGGCTTGTGCCAAGTTCTAACAATCTAATGCCATTAGATCACAATCTGTTAGGTAGTCTTAAGTTCAGATCAATTCCTTGCTGGATAATGATCATGACACTGAGGTGTGGGTCCTTTTAATTTTACCCGGCTTGTTGAAGTACTAGGGCACGGGAAGGAGGATCCACTGATGTCTATGACGGAGTGGTAGGAATTCTTATTTGACCTTCCATTAGGCTATTATTAGATACCATGCACCATGCACTTGTATAGGAGCACTTTCTGGAAAGTTTGAGTTGATATTTGCAATGGGGAAGGAACACTGGCATACATGTAGTCTCATGCAGTAGGAAATGCATTAATTTGCTTCCCGCATGTGCCTATACATGTACAGTGTATATAGGTACTTTCAAATAATTTTCACGTAACGTACTTCCGCATATCCAAATATCTGCCATAAAAATTGTGACTGGTTTTTACGAAGGTTGATCTCAAGAGAGAGATAGGTATTTTACAAAATCTAGTTCTCGATAGTTTAAAGACGATAAAACTTCAAATTTGCCTGGATGATGGAGCTTTGAGCGCTCTTTCACGCAGTATTGTATATAAAATCGTACGCAATATCCAAGTTAAGGATGTACTGCTTTCTAATTAGAGTATAAAGTCAACATTGTTTATTTTACTCTTCCAATGACGGGACCTCCTCAAAAACGTCAAAAAACGTTGCAAGCAAGCAATTCCTATCTACCATTAAACTTTTAGGACGATCTGGCTATGCGCAAAGGCTCGTTTTTAGCTCGCCGTTGAATGTGTCTGTCACAGCCATGTCATCGCTTATCACATTAAAACATAATTTGGTTTTCATACAATGGAATCAATACTCTGTTAGGAGAAATAGTAATTGGATTTATAATACACTTCTTTGGAGAATTGCGTAATCCAATCAACCTTTGAGGGTATATACTCGGGACCTATGTATAATAAACAACTTGCATCGTTGTATTGGTCTATGAGCGTTATTATATGCAACTTTCAGAATTTTTGGACTATGCGCAATGATTTATTTTTGCCACAGACCAAGTTATAGGATTGCGGGAGATGCGTTAACCATGCATATAAAAACCGTTTGATCAGCCTGAAATGTGAATGCTTAATATGATTCAATCACAAGCCATATCTCTTGTCAAGTAAAGCTGCTCCTGTACATAATATGCTATCTGAACAGACCCTTGGTCTTGTTGATTACCATGTTCGGCATGCACCTAATACAAGTATAGGCTTCATTGATGGGAAGGTGAAATGTACAAAACAATTCAAACACTATCCTGGCTTTTGGGCAAAGCTAGTGAAATTCAAGACAAGCATTATTTTTAAAAAGAGAGCAAGATTTACATGGCAGCAAAGAAAAGCCAACGATCAACTGAGAATAAAAACTAAACAGTGTACAGACTTCAAGAAGAACAAAGTAAGCAAGATAACTTAAGTTTCAAGAGGCAAAACTGAAAAAAAAAGTTAAGTCAATACTTGCCATATCAAAATAGAAGAAACATTTCCTAAAATCTCAACAGATACATTGGAATTTATTTTTAAAATAGTTGTTAAAAACCCTTCCTGGCTATTAGCTAAATGCATAGAGCATGCAGGAGTCACCCATGTCCAACAATTGCGGACTTGAATAATTTGAATACCCGCGTTACGCGTTAAGTGAACGGGAAGTCTATGGAGAAATGACTTCCAACGCGGTAAATGGAATATAAATGTTAAGTCTACCCGACGGATTATGATACAGATGAAGATAGCCCATCTCTTTTGTGTTCTGGTCTCCGTTAAAATCTGTCCACTTCATGTTCCCTACGCAGTTTTGTGTTTGCTACATACTTTTGTACATGGAACATGCAATTGTTATGTTTCTTCAATTTCTTTCCCTAACATCCTCACAACAATCACACCTCCCTAACATCCTCCCAACCATCACACCCCCTAACATCCTCCCAACAATCACACCTCCCTAACATCCACCCTACCTCCCTAACATCCACCCTACCTCCCTAACATCCTCCCAACCATCACACCTCCCTAACATCCTCCCAACCATCACACCTCCCTAACATCCAACCATCACACCTCCCTAAAATCATTACATACTTACCTAACATCACACCTCCATAACACCCTAACATCCTCCCAACAATCCCTAACATCCACCCTACCTCCCTAACATCCTCCCAACAATCACACACCTCCCTAAAATCATACCTACATAACATCACACCTCCTTAACTCCCTAACATCACACCTCCCTAACATCCTCCTAACAATCACACCTCCCTAACATCACACCTCCCTAACATCCAACCATCACACCTCCCTAAAATCATACCTACCTAAACATCACACCTCCATAACACCCTACCATCACACCTCCCTAACATCCTCCCAACAATCACACCCCCATAACATCCACCCTACCTCCCTAACATCCTCCCAACAATCACAGGAAAACTGTAACTGTCTATTGCTAAAGTCAGGTGATACAAATAATAAGTTACATAGAAGTCAGTTATCATGTGCACCTCCCCCCCCCCTCCCCCAAGCATATCACCTAAGCACACTACAATGGTATCCAAACACCAGAGGCTGTTGTGCACATGTCCCTCAGTACAGAAAAAATGGAACTGTCTATTGCTGAAGTCAGGTGATACACAAGTTACATAGAAGTCAGTTCTCAAGTGCACCTCCCCCCCCCCCTCCCCCAAGCATATCACCTAAGCACACTACAATGGTATGTAAAGGAAGAAAGGAGACAAGCTTAAGCTTGCTTGAAACCACTGTTCTCCAAATTATTACAAACCAGGCAAGCTATGAGGTAGTGAACAAAGAATCTATTCACCTGGCTAAGAACTGCTTGAGGTACTGTGTTAATCAGTCATATCCATGGTGATCTCATAAGTGTCTAAAAGCAGCTGTACTGACAAATTCACACTAGTCATGTGTAAGCATAGGTGTACCACTTAATGTTATTCATCCAATTATAGGTGACCATACTGGGGCTGCAGAGCATTAAAAAAAAATCCTATGCCCAAGGTTGTGAGCACATTCCCTGTATAAGATATCCATGTACAGCTAGTAGTTAAGATATCAAGTTCTGGGCTTTATACATATGAGCATCTGTTGTGGGATGCATGCTATAAATGTCATAGAGGAGCACAGTATACATGTAGGATAAAGTAACATGCTCCAGCTAGTAGATACGATCCTAATACCTTGAGCATTCTGATCTTATTGTGAGAAGTGATGATAACTTTATGCAAGCCTATACCAGCACTTACATGCTCAATGCTAACTTTGCATGCAGAATACTTCATAATGTGGAAAGGCTATCACAATGATAGCACCATAGCTTGCACGCACACACAGGTGATCCACCATTCAGATGGGTCATATGATCCAGCATATGACTTTCAAGTCGGTAGTAGCCTCACATGTACTTTGAGAAGACTTTAAATGTCATGTTTGTCCATGCTGATTGTCTAAAAATGAAAATAATGCAACACATGGACAACCATACAATATGTATACAACTATAATGCATATATCACAAGAACACAATAATTAAGACTCAAACTAAATGTACAAGAATGTTTTCATATAGCTTCTGATGTTGAGCCTATTGAGGGGGTAGGCAGAACAGAGTAAATGAAATGGCACATTCAGACAACCCAAAGCCTAAACGGACGGTGTCATACAGCTGGGACCTGTGGCCCTGATCTGCATGCTGTCCATACACGGCTAGCCAGACACAACAGAATCCTAGAGTACCCAGATTTAAGGAAAAACCATAAGGTTGAACCCAAACAATCATTTCTTCCTAACTTTCAATACCCCTGCTAAAGCAAGTAGAATTTTAGATAATTGCGACAATATGACCCCTCAAAGTGGTAAACATTTTGCATGCATGTGTTTATACTGAGCCTGTACAAATAAAGTTGCCTTAATTACATATACATGTGTGTGGCATGCTCCTCTCCACCCATGAACGTATGTTAACCTTGCTATTAAAAAGCTACATGTACATGTCCATGGTCATTCCATTCTAAACTATTTCATACCTATTTCCCATCCAATGAAGTTGATATGGTGTTATTTTGGTGGGAAGTGGATTGGCCATGCACTCAGAACAGTATTGGGCTTGTGTGTGTTGAACAGTACTTTTAGTACATGTGTTGAGCAGTACTGGATGTGCATGTGTATGTATGTGTGTGTGTGTGTGTGTGTGTGTGGAAGAGGTTTGAGGTGGTAGCACTTAAACCCACATACTTGTACACTTGGGCTGGATTGTCCCCATAGCCCAATTCAATTGAAAGAGGTTAAACGATGTATAAAGACCCTGTGGGTGTGGTCTAATTTGTAATACTGTAGCAATGTAGCTGAGTTCTACTGATCTAGAGTGTGAAGGGTTAAGAAAGATAGTTGTTTTGAGCTTGGTGACACCATAAGGTCATGTTTATGTATTGCACATGTAGCAGCTGTTGCATTATCTGATGGTGATGCTTGTGGTTTGATAGCACACAAAAGTCCCAACTTAGGGCATCTAAGTTTGGCATGCAGGATGATGTTTGGGTGGGCCAGGCCCCAAAAGAAGGTAACAAATCACGTAGCCATACTGTATGAACATATCACACACACACACACACACACACACGTGCACATATGTAGACACACACACACACGTACACACACACAAACACCACACACACACACACACACACACACACACACACACACACACACACACACACACACACACACACACACAGTACTGTTTAAACGTTCTGAGTGGCATTGGATGGGAAATACATGATGTAGGTATAAGACACGAGCTATTTTATACCCTCAAAAGAAGGCAACAAGTCACGCAGCCATACTGTATGAACATATCACACACACCACACACACACACACACACACACACACACACACAAACAAACACACCCAGTACTGTTTTAACGTTCTGAGTGGCATCAGATGGGGCTAGGCAGTTAGAAGTTGTGAAATTAATGGGTGCCGCTTGAGGGTCTATGAGGGAGGGGGTGAGAGGGAGGGAGGGGGTGAGTTGGAGGGAGGGAGAGATGGAGGGAGGGAGAGATGGAGGGAGGGAGAGAGGGAGGGAGTGAGGGAGGGAGGGAGAGAGGGAGGGGGTGAGAGGAGAAGTGGAGGAATATTGACACACATTTGCATATCCACAATATGTATACATGTACATGTGTATTTACTAGTAGCATCACAAACACATACACACATAGACACAGGGAGTGTGAGGGAGGGAGAGAGGGAGGGAGGGAGGAGGGAAGGAGGGGGAGGAGGGAGGTAGAGAGGGAGGGAGGGAGGAGGGAAGGAGGGTGAAGGAAGGAGGGAGGAGGGAGGGAGAGTGGGAGGGAGGGAGGAGGGAAGGAGGGGGAAGGAGGGAGGGAGAGAGGGAGGAGGGAAGGAGGGAGGGAGAGGGAGGAGGGAGGGAGAGAGGGAGGAGGGAAGGAGGGAGGGAGGAGGGAGGGAGAGGAGGAGGGAGGAATGGAGAGAGGGAGGGAGGGATGGAGAGAGGGAGGGATGGAGAGAGGGAGGGACGGAGAGAGGGAGGGATGGAGAGAGGGAGGGATGGAGAGAGGGAGGGACGGAGAGAGGGTGAGAGGGGAAGTGGAGGATTGAAACAATATTGACACACATAAGCATATCCACAAAATGTATACATGTGTATTTACTAGTAGCATTCACATACACACACATAACATAGACAGAGGGAGGGAGTGTGAGGGAGAGGGAGGAGGGAGGAGTGAGGGAGAGGGAGGAGGGAGGGATAGGGAGGAGGGAGGGAGAGGGAGGAGGGAGGGAGAGGGAGGAGGGAGGGAGAGGGAGGAGGGAGGGAGAGGGAGGAGGGAGGGAGAGGAAGGAGGGAGGGAGAGGGAGGAGGGAGGGAGGCAGAGAGGGAGAGAGGGAGAGAGGGAGGGAGGGAGGAAGGAGGGAGGGAGGGAGGGAGAGAGGGAGGGAGGAAGGGAGGGAGGGAGAGAGGGAGGGAGGGAGAGAGGGAGGGGTGAGAGGAGAAGTGGAGGAATACACACATTTGCATATCCACAATATGTACACTGTATACATGTGTATTTAAGTAGCATCACAAACACACACACATAGACACAGGGAGTGTGAGGGAGGGAGAGGGAGGGAGGGAGGGAGGAGGGAAGGAGGGGAAAGGAGGGAGGGAGGAGGGAGGGAGAGAGGGAGGGAGGGAGGAGGGAAGGAGGGAGGGAGGAGGGAGGGAGAGAAGAAGGGAGGGAGGAGGGAAGGAGGGGGGAGGGAGGGAAGAGGGAAGGAGGGAGGGAGGAGGGAAGGAGGGAGGGAGGAGGGAGGGAGAGAGGGAAGAGGGAGGGAGAGAGGTAGGAGAGAGGGAGGGATGGAGAGAGGGAGGGAGGGATGGAGAGAGGGAGGGAGGGATGGAGAGAGGGAGGGAGGGATGGAGAGAGGGAGGGAGGGATGGAGAGAGGGAGGGAGGGATGGAGAGAGGGAGGGAGGGATGGAGAGAGGGAGGGAGGGATGGAGAGAGGGAGGGAGAGAGGGAGGGACGGAGAGAGGGTGAGAGGGGAAGTGGAGGATTGAAACAATTTTGACACACATTAGCATATCCACAAAATATTTACATTGTACATGTGTATTTACTTGTAGCATTCATACACACACATAACATAGACAGAGGGAGGGAGTGTGAGGGAGAGGGAGGAGGGAGGGAGAGGGAGGAGGGAGGGAGAGGGAGGAGAGAGGGAGAGGGAGGAGGGAGGGAGAGGAGGGAGAGGGAGGAGGGAGGGAGAGGGAGGAGGGCGGGAGAGGAGGGAGAGGGAGGAGAGGGAGAGGGAGGAGCGAGGGAGAGGGAGGAGCGAGGGAGAGGGAGGAGCGAGGGAGAGGGAGGAGGGAGAGGGAGGGAGGAGGGAGAGGGAGAGGGAGGGAGGAGGGAGAGGGAGGAGCGAGGGAGAGGGAGAGGGAGGAGGGAGGGAGAGGGAGGAGGGAGAGGGAGGAGGGAGAGAGTGGGAGGAGGGAGGGAGTGGGAGGGAGGGAGAGAGGGAGGAGGGAGGGAGAGGAGGAGGGAGGGAGAGGAGGAGGGAGGGAGAGGGTTGAGGGAGGGAGAGGGAGGAGGGAGGGAGAGGGAGGAGGGAGGGAGAGGGAGGAGGGAGGGTGGGGGAGGAGGGGGTGGGGGAGTGAGGGAGAGGGAGGAGAGTGAGGGAGACAGAGAGATGGAGGGGTTAAGGGAGGAAGGGGGAAGGGAAGAGGTAGAGGGGGATGCAAGGGGAGGGGGAAGAGAGAGGAAGGAGGGAGGGAGAGGGAGGGGGAGGGAGGGAGGAGGGAGGAAGAGAGGGAGGGAGGAGGGAGGGAGGGGGAGGGAGGGAGAGAGGGAGGAGGGAGGGAGGGAGAGGGAAGAGGGAGGGAGAGGGAGGGAGGGAGAGGGAGGAGGGAGGGAGGGAGAGAGGGAGGAGGGAGGGAGAGAGGGGGAGGGAGAGAGGGAGGGAAGGAGGGAGGGAGAGAGGGAGAGAGGGAGGGAGAGGGAGAGAGGAGGGTGAGAGAGGGTGAGAGGGGGAGAGGGAGGGAGGGGGAGGGAAGGAGGGAGGAGGGAGGGAGGGAAAGGGAGGAGGGAGGGAGACACACATTAGCATATCCACAACATGTATACATGTAGTAGCATTCACACACACATAACATAGAGAGAGGGAGGGAGTGTGAGGGAGAGGGAGGGGGAGAGGGAGGGAGAGAGGGAGGGAGGAGGGAAAGAGGGAGAAGGGAGGGGGAGAGGGAGGGAGGGAGAGAGGGAGGGAGGGGGAGAGGGAGGAAGGGGGAGAGGGAGAGAGAGGGAGGGAGGGAGAGAGTAGGAGGAAGGGAGAGAGGGGGAGGGAGGGAGAGAGGGGGAGGGAGGGAGAGAGGGGGAGGGAGAGAGGGGGAGGGAGAGAGGGGGAGGGAGGGAGAGAGGGGGAGGGAGGGAGAGAGGAGGAGGGAAGGAGAGAGGGGGAGGGAGGGAGTTAGGGGGAGGGAGGGAGGGAGGGAGAGAGGGAGAGGGATGGATAGGGGGAGGGATGGAGAGAGGGGGAGGGAGGAAAGAGATGGATGGAAAGGGGGTGAGGGGGGAGAGGGAGGGAGAGATAGGAGAGGGAGGGAGAGGAGAGGAAGGGAGAGGAGAGGAAGGGAGAGGAGAGGAAGGGAGAGGAGAGGAAGGGAGAGAGGGAGGAGAGTGAGGGAGACAGAGAGATAGAGGGGTTAAGGGAGGAAGAGGGAAGGGAAGTGGTAGAGGGGGATGCAAGAAGGAAAGAGGGAGGAAGGGTAGAGGGGACAGAGGGACCTATATGGAGGGAAGAGAGGGGAGGAGGGAAGAAAGGGGAGGGGGAGGGTAGAGAGAGGGAGGGAGGAAAAGAGGGGGAGAGGGTCGTCGGAGGATCGGGGGAGTTAGGGACAGGGAGGGAGAAGTACTCACTTGTGCGAGGTGATAGGTGGAGACCACACCCATGTGCAATAGCGGTTTCAATGAGACTGATGTGTGTACATGTATATGTGCATTCTGCGAGGGTACTCTAACTTTTCTCTCCCATCCACTTAAGAGAAGTGCTGGAAAAACAAGTTATTGTAAAAACTGTACGCATGTACATGTACATGTACTTTGTACACTGCACTGTACACAGCATGAAGTACATCACACTGCACACACAACATCCATGCACTTAGTACACAGCACATATGGCAATAAACACATCCACTCGCATACTGCATAAGAGCATTAATTAGAGAACATAGGTGTACGGACATGTAAATTAATACCGGTACAACATGTAGGATACCATTAGCAGGCTTTCAAGTCACATACCGTATGTGTAGTGCTAAACCCGTAGGCTAATGTATTCCAATACACGCCTGTACCATAGATATTTGATATCATGCCTGTACACAGTGTTTCGCTTCAAGTTTTCAAATATTCATTTCAACAAACGGAAATTTAGAATACGTTATTTGATCGAGTATCTTTAGTAACTATAATTAGGTTTTGAGTCTGGGAACGAGTAACGAGTCAAATTGATTTTGCGCATGCGTATGTTGTATTTAGGTTTTTGAGCTACAAAACGAGAGTTTTAGCAACCAAAAATACAGGACTTGTCTTTTTATAAGCTACCTACTACGAGGCGTTAATAAAAATAACGTGTTGTTGTAAGTAAAGTTAATTAATTTTAATTAATAATTCGCTATTTTTGAAAGTATGATAAATCATTAAAAAAATCAGGGAAATGTATTGGTGAGATCAGAATTTTAATATCATCATCCTATAGTAACTTATTATTCATGTCCTCAATTGCTGGCTAACATCTCACCTGGAATGAAAATAATAGTAATGGAAAAGTGCTGTTTGAAAAGAACAGTAAATGAGATACATATTGGACAGTGGAATAAACTGAAGATGAAGGAGAAGATGAATCTACATGTATACTACATTCATGCAGTTCATAAAGATTTAATTGTGCTTGTGTATAAGCGTGTACTATCAGTTCAATGTGCTTTTATTAATTTTTACATTTTACACAATTTAGCATTCAAAACGTACCACAATGTTTTTCAGATCATTTATTACTTGTGGAAATTTGGTTTTTAATTAGTTTTGAAACATTGAAGCGGACGTGAAAAATATAGTCTTATACATCGATAAATGCACGTTGAAATTGCACTATATATAACTTATTGGGAAATATTAATACACATTCGTTGTGTAGGCCTACAACATGCCATTCTCCATATAAAATTTGGAATTGAAATGTTCAAAGACAAAATTCTTATGAACGTTTGACTATCGGCATTACGGGGATCACAGTTTTCATAACATCTCCGCGTCAATCGCCATACATTGTTTTATCGGTACTTCAAAAGGCCCGTTTCTCCGGTTAGGATTAAGCTACAAATAAGATAAGAACTGTTTTGAAAACCATTCAATATGGTCTTTAAACTGATGCATTTATAGTTTTGCGTGAATACCTTTTTCAAACTTCTTTATAAAGTATACGTACCTACAGTATATAATCATCACACGCATGAAAAAATAAATTGAACAGCACCAATATCGACCCCCCACCCCCACCCCTTCCACCATTGGTGTAGTGTGGGTCCCCTGCCATAAAGCAGTCAGGCCGCCACTGCTGCTTGTGATAGTATCATGAAAACCACGTTTCTTTGAGAATCCAGTGCAGTGCATACAGCTAGTTAACAGCATCACACTACAGATAGAATCCCAAACACAAATGTTATAATGTCTATTGTCCTGAATGTCCACCCGGGGGTACAATTGGACACCCGGGTGGACAGCAAAAAATGTTTTTGCCGTTCGGTCACGGAAGGGATTGACCTGACTGCATTTAACGGTACTGGCTTACAGAACAAGTCTTTTCAGGATCGGGCCGAAATTAGTAAGGCTTGAATCCTATTGGTGCTCGTAAAATGACCCGTGCTAGCGGACCTATCTATTACGCTCCGACCGATCCGCACGGAGCGTAATGAATAGGTCCGCTAGCACAGCTCGTTCTACATGTACCAAAAGGATTTAAGCCTTGCTTATCTCGGCCCAATCCTGAAAAGACTTGTACTATAAGCCAGTACCGTTAAATGACAATAGGTTCCTTCCGTGACGGAACGGCAAAAGCTTTTTTTGCTGTCCACCCGGGTATACAATTGTACCCCCGGGTGGACATTCAGGACAATAGACATTAAGAGCGAAAATTTGTATCACCGAATATAGCTGTTCTATGTAATAGAATAAAATAGAAGCGGACGCGGGTACAATTTGTGCTTTTAAAGAGTAAATGGTTTAATTAACTGGCATGAGATTATAGCTGTTAAAATTATAAGTAACTGATAAGCACACCGTACGTACAAAGAATAACACGGTCAGCAATTATCCCTAGAAACCTGCAAATGCAATATCACAAGTCACGAAAGCTTTAATTTATCACGAAGCGAATTACATGTATATTTATTTATTTATTTATTTATTTATTTATTTATTAATTAAAATCTACCCAGGCAATTGCCTGGGTTGCCTAGTGGGCTCCGCTGGCCATGAATTACACTGATGACTAAAGCTAGGTACTTTAATAAATTGCGTTTGCGAAGGCGGAAACTGGTGATCTAAATTTCGTCGAAAATTGTGACCGTATTTAGGATTTCTCTACAAGTGCTTAAGAAGACGCGCGCTTTGTAAAGTTGTTTGCAAGATATTTAGGACTTTATTGCTAGAATACAGAACAAAAGGGGTTGCCCGATACAAGCCAGCATACGGCGTTATTTTGTGTGCCTCGTTGATTTCCATAGTAATCGGTCGCGATTAGCCATTCCCTAGATTCCTAAAGCACTCACTTGAGGAAGCGTTTCCCATGTTTATTAGGTCCTAGCCTATATCAGGATAAAATTTCATGAGCTTTGGATGGTGCCCAAGGGTCCATTTATCGGCACAGGTGTTTACTGTTGGATTGCTTAGAGCTTGACATAACAATGCTTAACCTGGTATTTCTGTGTTAGAGCCCTGGGAATTAAACTTATTTTTTGTATTTTCAACGCATAGACAATCTATTTTGTTTATGTGTCAAAGAGTTGTGTGATAGTTTTATTTAATACGCACCGAATTCGTCAAGGCACGCGTTAGTTATGGAAAGTATTGTACAGCATGGACCGCCATATCATTAAGAACAGCTCAATCATCAAAATATGATGGTGCCCACACAGCGTATTTTTCAAGACTATATTTTCATGTTAGTGTATCCTAGCTATGCAGTAACATTGAGAAATAAATCTACCCATAACCAAAATATGCCCAGTTATTGAAGTAGCTGTGGATCAAATGGCAGGTGCTCTCCCTGAACCTTGAACTACAAAATTCTGCATGCTACAACAGAACAAGATAACTGAGATAATAGATATTGTAGTACACTACTGAGCTACTTGAAGTATACATGTATAGTAGACTCAGTTGCATGGCTACCTTGAAGGTACTTTAGCTCATCTATCACCATCCATTGTTCACCAAGTATGTTTGCTGAACACAATGCACCCTTGGCCTGGCTAATTACCTTTATAGAAAAGCATCTAATGTTAAATGATGGAAACGTAAGATGTATGGAACAATGCAGTGGTTGTGTGCACACTCTCATGATCAGAACAAGCAAGAAAATATAGCTCGGTTAAATTTTGCATCTGACAAGCTTAGAGAGTAATGACAACATTTCTATATTGCAAGATCAGCAACTTTAAGATAAGATTCAAAAGAAGGAGAACAGTTCAAGGAGGAAGATAGAAAAGAAGTTGCAATGTGTGGCTGAAAAGGAAGTGAAATTATCAAATGAGTTTCCTAATATCTCATAATGAAAAAAAAATTAATGTAATATTTTTGAAGCGTTTTATCCAACGTGTCAGTTATTTGTAATAATAAAATAATGAAGGTAAGCATAAACAATGCACAATAAGTTACTATACTAATATAACGATACAGAATCCATGCATGCATAACAGAAGCAGCATTTCCACATTGTACTGCAACTGATTGCCTTTGTAGCAAGTAAGATCCTACATTGCACTCTCCTGATGCCTGCCTAAGGTGATGGTCAAGCTCTCTCCTGATGTCTCAATGGCTATGGGCGTGATCAGTTATTAATGGTCTGTATATTGAACACCTATGGTATGTGGATCATCAAAATGTGCTATACAATGGACATATAATATGTGTAAATCAATCAAAGAAGTCTCAAGTTCCTAAAGTAATTATATATATTACACATTGGAAGAATGATGAATGTGAATAAATAGGGGAGAACATTATGATATCGCTATACGGGCTATTGCCGTATAAGCAGCTATAGATTATATAATGAGACACCTAAATTTAGATGTAATGTGTATTAGACTCTGTGAACCTTATAAAGAGTACCTATGTTGTATTTTATGCAAATATGGCATCATTATCTTGAATACTTTTACAGTAGTTGCATGGAGAAGTCAAGCGGTCACAGTTTTTTATATCGCGGTCCATTCACATCGCGTACATTGTTAGTCACCAGCGACGTAATGTTTGAAACGTTATAACTTTTGAAATAGTAATCTGTTTTCCGTGGCAAGAGCATATCTTTGATGCATTCAATTTGCTCCTTTAGGCTATGCATAAAAGTTCTAGTTTTATTCATTTTCAAAAATTTATTAAAGTACCTACTAAAGCCGGTGTTGTATTAGAAAGATCGCTTTCTGATCATGAGAGGCTCCAGCTGACTTGCCAGAGTAGGTGACGATATGATGCCTTCTCGAAAGATTCCCCGTACTTTATATATTTGCATCGCGGCCTCGTTATTTTAATAGAAGTTTAATTTAAATTTTTAATTAATTTTAAAGTTATCTTAAAAGAAACACGCAGCTATAAACCACAAACTAACGATATTGCCCAACAAATTAAATCTATAATCTCGGCTTACAAACGGCTATGTAGGATGGGATTGATCGCTTCGTTACACCACCATTCCTTGCCGGACCCAAGAACTGAGCCTGACGACAAAATTAGCACTTTTTCGAGACAAAATCATTATTATGCAACGCCTCTGATCTAAGACCTGTGACTGAGAAGAACTAGGCCTATAAACCTCCATGGGCTACGTAGCACGAAAATTTGACCATCGGTACAGAAACAAGACAACTAGCCAGCATGTCAAATAATGATTTCGATATTAAAGGGGGCTGGTCCAAACTATTTTTGGAAAAATTAGAGTCATTGTGACGTTAACATATTACCCTCCCCCCCCCCCCCCCCCCTTAACGTCATTGAGTGTTTGTTAGATTAGTAGCATGAAGTGTGCAGCGTACTCTGAATAGACATAACTGCTGCCACTGGAGTGGCTAACTAGTATAGATGTTCGGTATTATAAAAACAATACTTGCGGTCAATAAATTTTTCTTAGCGTCATAGCCTCCCCCCCCCCCCCCCCCCCCCCCTAACGTCACAATGACGCTTAATTTTTCCAAACATCGTTTGGATAAGCCCCCTAAGAGAAACTGAACAAGGTAAAAACTGTACAAAGGACACTAGCAGCTACAAACCTCTAAAAAAGCCCAAGTTTTGTGTCTTGGTCGTGGTACGAGGCGAAACGAGGATGGTGACAAAACCATCTAATGTTATATAATTAAGTCCTTGGTTGGAAGCTTGTTGCAGTCCGTCATATCATCAAACGGTCGGTCGCCCGACTTTATATCAGTATACCGGCAATTATATATATAATAATAATAATGTATATGTTTACATTTATTATAATATGGCTAACAACAACACAACCTAACATATACAATGTACTGGCACACTAACACACTCGATCACTCACACACAGAACTAAAAGTCATCTAAACCATCAAAGGAACTTAATGTTCCCAAGACGGAGGTGGAATTTCCTCTCTGGATTGCCACAGAAAGGCGCTGGAGTAAGAATTGGTAGGATTGTGAGTCTCCAGTGGTTTTGTGCAGACGATGGCCAAGGTCCTTAAGAAAGGACAATGTTTCAGCACCAAACACACCAAGAGACTCACATGCTATGGGAACAAAGAAGTATTTAGCTCCAAGAGAGGAATAAATAATAATTATTATTATTATTATATCTTGTTTTAACAAATAATATATATAAAGATCAACGTTAATACATACACCTATATGTACATAAAGTCTTTACGAAAGTGAAGACGACCTAGCCAGTAATGCCCTAGCGTTGGCCCTGACCAGGACAATACTTAGTCTTCCATAAAGCCCAGACACCGCAGAAGACTTGGAACAGCCTGTTCGAGTGGCAATCCGCGTGGCGAGTCTGTCAAGACATCTACCAGCTTCTTCTCCCCAACAACCATAAGTCTCCACTGATAAGGGGATACAGACCCAGCCCAGACGACTGCATTTTTCGTCGTTGGCAACATGTTTGCGAATTTCAGCAGCCGACGCAGCAGACCCAGCCATCACACTCGCTTCATTCAAAGTAGAAGGATTTAGCGCTGATGTAATGGTGAAATCCAATGCGGCAGGTTTGCCAAACTCCCAATTAGGCAGCAAGATATCTGCGGGGCGTGTGCGACTTCCCTCAACATCCAAGCCACTACCTGCCTCTATTTGACCTGCAATACAGGCCAGCTTACATGATTCCCAGAAGGTGTCACGCAGAGAGTTGTGCCTGAAGATTGAATCGCCTCCACTTTTACAAGTAAGGGCATGGTGACCCAGGGGGTCTAGGGCGTGTGATGGACAGAATGAACAACTGGAGCCGTTTTGAGAGGTGTCTAATCCGAGCCACCATTTTAGAGCCACCTGAAATTCAGGAGGATCGAGGTGTAAGTTCTTGTGGGGAGTTGGCATAACTGAAAGCCAAGCTGAGGCATGGGGAGAGGACACCGAGAGGAGCCGGGCGCAGTTAGCTGGTGAAGACGTATGGTCAAAGAGAATCTTGAACTGGTGGTCTTCGATCATGGATGACAATTGCCTTTGGTGGGGAGGAGCATCGATTATGTCCTGTAAACCAATACCCTCCATACCCTCAACGGCGCCATTAAACTCAATAAGGGACTGCTCCAAGTGGGGGTTCTCTCCAAAAGCAATACCAAAATGACCCATGGAAGCAATGAAACAAGCACTTGAATGAAGTCTGAGACTGCGAAGACCCAGGCCTCCCCTACTAGGACTCAACTGAGCTTGCATCCAAGCATCATCGGAGACGTCTACGCTTGTGCACTCTGTAAAACAATGACGGATGTCCCGGTCAAAAATGCCTAGCCCTTCAGCAACCAAGGATGGTGGTGTAGATCTTGCCAAGTGGACCATTTTACAGAAGCTACCACAGAAGCGAAGCAACAGGTAAGCAACCTGTGGGTCTTTGGATCCAACTTGCTGCAGCTTAGAGAGCAGAACATTTGCCTTGGCGCGCTGATTTGCAACAAATTTAGCACAAAACAAGATATCCCCAATGGGAGCTCCCAGTATCTCCATGTTAGGTGTATTGGACCGCTTCATACCCGGTGGGAAGGAATACATGTTTCCCTTGGAAAAAACCTCGCATTTAGAAACATTGAGGAAAAGGCCTAATTGAGGACCCAGCTCACTGAGTATGGTGATCACCCTGGCAACAGCCTTCTCTGAACCTGCTACAGCCCCATCTTATTATTATATATAAAAATAATTATTATTTATATTATATGTAATTGACGGTGATAAAATGAACACACTTTCTGTCGCGGCCGTTCTCGCAAGGTGTGACTTTAAAAGTTTGCTACAATGGACGAGAGTGCTGGAAACGCCGTATAGCGGAAGAACCATCCCCCCCCCCCCCCCCCCCCCCCCCCCCCAGGTTTACTTACGTTCTTGTATGACATGTATGTATATGTACATGTATATCAACTGAATGGAATAAACTTGCACCCTTACAGGTTAATTAACCATCAATATTCATAGTATACGAACACTCGGTCACACCAGTCTAGTTGTTAAGATTTAATGCTTTCCAGAAGAAAAAAATCAGATACCCTGTGCCGGTTCCAAAAACAATGCCCAAGAATATCCATCCATTGTATGTCATCGCAGCCAGCATCAGGATATATGCAAGTCCAACCTGAACAACTTGGAGTATTGTTTGCAGCAAGTACAGACCAATGGACCAGCTTCGCATCATTCTGGAATCATGAACAGTATATCTAGAGATTGCTTGCGATGACACAGGGAGACGCACACATACCGGTGTAGAAATTAAGGATTTATCAATTACCTTAAACGAGATTCAGGGTCTTGTCCTGAGACAATAGGAGTGATTTCTGAATCGTCCTGTTCTGCGTGACCCTTGGTAGTGAACTTAATCTTCCCCGCGATATGTTCTCTCAAAAATCTCAGCCCTTCATATAGAATCCCTAACACGAAGATGGCCAAGAGCGCACCAAATAGCTCTGCGTTGCGTGCGCGAATATCGTACATATATTATGAAGTTTAATACCATGAAGTAATTTTTGACTTACGTCCTGGACTGGAGCTAATCCATTGATTGAACAGTAGCGTCATATCTCTACCGAAGTAGAACGTCGTCCTCATCGACTGTTAATTATACACGCTTTTCGTATTCCTGCCATGTACATGTACTAACGCTTACCATATCCATGGTGTGGTTATTATCCATCTCGTCTCCCTCTCTTTAGTACAGTGTGAAGATAAGCTGTGTAAGGTCGCGTGATGCATTGAATGTGTTGAGACAGCAAACACAGCCAGCACGCGCGCATAGTATCGTACGCGATGTGTAGTAATGAATAATTACATGCTATAGATCGACGAGGAGTTGCACCTGACGTCACGTGAGTCTCATTTTGCTATAAATATACACCGCGTAGGTACGAGATAAACAATAAGCGGATGGGAACGAACAACGGAGGAAAGAAGGCGGTGTCATACGCTCACGTTGTACATATTTATAGCGCGTCGTATACATGAACATACATGAATAGCAACATACATGCACATATATGACGTGTTATGTAACAAGACGCGCGTGACGTCTACGCAACTCCTCTATAGTAAGGCCGGCATACACGGGGCGACTTCCTGCCGACTTGTCGCATGCAGCTCAAATGAATATGGACAAATGTTCCACAAACCATCAGTAAACTAAACAATTACGGAACTTTTACCCATATTCATTCGAGTTGCATGCGACAAGTCGGCAGGAAGTCGCCCCGTGTATGTCTACCGTTACGCAAATTGCAATATGCAGTAAAAAGTACTCATATCGCGTCGCTCTTGCCAAAACGTATAAATAATACAATAATAGTATATTAAGCTATACATTGTATGTTTCTGGTACCGGCTCATCGAACCGCGTTTCCTTCGTATGGAGAAATTGGTAGGAAATCAAATACGCCCCTCCCTTGTACAAAGGGGGTAATTAACTCACTAAGCACTTAGTCTGGAGACGTGGCACTGCAGTTTGTAGGTTACATATAGTACAACACAGTAAATGGTTTTGGAACTACACATGCATAATCCGTACCTCATTATCAATGCTATAATTCAAGCCATATCAAGGGCGGTCCCCCCCCCCCCCCCCCCCCCCCCCCCAGGAACCACAAGGAAATAGGTACTATCAATACCCCAGTAAACGTGCTTCTTGCTTCTCTTTCTCGACGACACGTCCTACAAAAGCGTGCTTCGTATCCATTGGCGTCGGATGGTAAATATTATTATTAGGTAATTCAACCTGGCGGCGGAGCACGCATGTTATTAAACTTAATTTGATCCCGTCAACTAAAAAATTGTATGTCGCCCCGGGCCACCCCCAGCCCACGCATTGTGACTCGATTGTTTGAGCGTGTTGCGGTAGTTTACAGGGGTAAAAAAACGCGTCGAATCAAGACTAGTTTAGGATTTTATAAAGGATTATAAAATCATCCGTTAATTCGAACATTAAAATGGATTTTATTTTTAATGTTCAATCACGCAATGATTCCAAAA